>JAGSMR010000109.1:305000-377500 GCA_029286605.1 Sericinus montela
TTGGCGATATTGAAATTAACATAACGGCATGTTAAAGTGCGCTGCTAAACGTCCCTGGACGAAGAAATGACTCTTAAGGGTGCTATAATCGCCACGCTTGACAATCGGATTGGAGATCGCAGGACCAGACCAGTGACAAGCAGCAGCATTGGCTTTGTTTATTGGCATAGGCTTACGTACCTTTAAGTACGTAATAACAATAAACAATGAACAAGGCGTAAGTAATATAAGAGAATACAGATTTAAAATTTCAACTGATACGTGTAAGACACGGTGGCAAGGAGGTAAGAGCGTCGCCACGGATCGACGAAGGTTGCGCGTTCGAATCCTGCCCGTGTCAGTTGAAATTTTAACTTTTTTCTCTTTCATTTAATACTTTTAAGTAATTATGAGGCGTGGATTTCGCGTAATTTACAACACACTCTGATACCTGAAGTCTGATACTGCAGATATCAAAGGATTCAAGTACTAAAGAATTTAAAATTTTCAAAAGGAGGCTGTTCTACCTTGAATCCTTTTATTATTAAACGACTATTCTTAAAAGAATTGTAAATTTTTCAACAATGAGAAAGTATGTTTATTCCACCACAACTTCTAAATGTCTGAACAAGTTTTGATGATCTTTATAATCCTTACACCATTTCAAATGGCTAAAATTAAATAAATAGATGCATGTAGATGTACAACATCACGGACATTGCTTTGATTTTAAAACAAGTAGCTTGTGTAAACAACACTTGTGTTATGGAATCGAATGTATCACAAACACCCAAAATTTGAAAAATACTCAGAGCACTTTACTTTGAAACCAATGTGTACGTAACTCGTCCACGGAGATTGCCAATAATTATTTCTAAAAAATTACTATGTCAGAAGAATGGCGAAGAATGGAAATTTCAGAACATTTGCAAATGAAAACAATATTTAGATAATCCAGTATTTTTTTTGTATTTTTTTAAAAATAAATAAATATCTTAATGCAATTCCCAATATAGGCGTAGACAGAGGTCTACTCTAGACAATTAAGTCCCTTCGACCCACCTTCCACCGAATATATTTTCGGTACAACGTGACAGGTGGTGAGCCCGTCGCCGTCTTTATGTCCAAGCCAACGATATAATTCGTACATAAGTTGGAAAACCCATTGGTACGAGCCTGCCACATGGGGATCGAACTCGGATCTCTTGACTCGAAACTCCAACTACTCGGCTATCTTACATACTTTCTTATCTTCACGCACAATCCCTGACGGGGTAGCCAGAGAGATCAGATCGCCAAGTGTCACGATCCCTACATAACTCTTTCGCTTCTTTCAGATTCATCATCTTCTCCATGCATGCACGTCGAGGTATCCGAGTACTCTTGACCCTCCCCTCTTCGAGCAATTTGCTCACATGGTCTTCGAAAGTTAATCTCGGTCTACTTCGACCCCTTTTAATGTTAACTAATGCACCATTCGGTCTTCACTCATTCGCTCAACGTGCCCAAACCATCGAAGAACGCCCTTATCAATTTTTGTGACAAGGTCATCTTTCAAACCTGCCATGTTGCGAACCTCTTCGTTTCGCTTTCGGTCGGCCATGGTAAGGCCGCACATTTTACGAAGAGATCGCATCTCCAATACATTCAACCTGTTTTTATGTTTCTTCTAGCATACCCAGGTTTCGCTGCCATATAACAAAGTCGGTACCAACACTGCGTTATGTATTGCAAGGCGTGCACTTTTCACTACGCCTGGCCTTTTGATTAACGCAGTCAGGGCACCATTGACGTTCTCGGCAGGGACACGCCTGTCCACATCTAAATCACATCTTCCATCCCGGCTAAAGGCACTTCTCAAGTATACAATTTCATTCACCTGTTCTAGATATTCCTGATTTACCCATATTTCACACTTCGTTCTTTTTTCGTCCCTTTCAAATACCAGAACCTTAGTTTTATTAGCATTCAAACGGAGACCATTAATTTCACATTCTTCTTTCATACACGTGACTAATGTCTGCAGTTATGTCCTCTAATGGTGCAATAATCACTGCATCATCAGCATACAGCAGACAATTTACTTTTATGTCACCCAATTTCAAACCCAAACAACTATCTTTCAGCTTCTGTAAACAGCTGTCGAGATACAGTATGAACAGCTAGGAAGACATGACACAACCCTGTTTTACGCCCGATTGGACGCTAAACATAGGTGACAAGTCATGCCCTACCCGCACACAGGCTTTACAGTCACAGTAAAGTGACTAAACTTAGTTTCAAGAAAACTGAGAGACTACCTCCTGAGGATCGAACTGGGGTCTCTCATCTCGAATTCAATTCAAAAAACCACTCAGCTATCGTGACTTTATAATCCGAACAGCAATTATCAAATGTAGATTGGAATACCTTTACAAAGGTTTTGATATCGCATGCTTGACATTTGATTAGTAACATACCGATATTGGCGATGTTCCGGTCCATTGGTAACGATTAATCATTCGAAAGATTTTAGCGTTGATTGATTGCGATTCCGTAGATACGCGAATACGCTCGGTATAGGCAATCAGTGTTACTGAATACGTTTATTACATAACTGTATTTTAATATAAAAATATTACTTAAGTATATTATTATTATTCTTATATTAATAACGACAGAAATGTAGAAGTATGTGTGGTAAGAATAGATCGTGACATTTGGCGATATGTTCTCGCTGGCTAACCCGTCAGGTACTGTGAGTGAAGATAAAAAAACACAAAAGAAATAGATATCTTTAGGCGTATTCCTAATACTGTAATAAACACAGGTCAAGGCAGTTAAATCTTTCCGACCCACCTTCCCCAAAGCTTATTTGGGGCAACGTGACTGGTAGATATCGCCGTTTTATCACTTTCTGCGATTTGATAAGTAAAGTCAAGATAGCTAAGTGATTGAGTGATTTGGATTCGGGATCTATAAGTTTTGCTCAAATTTATGTACGATATATATCGTTGGCTAGGATACAAAGAAGACGAAAGGTTCGCCACCTAACAGAATCTCCTAATTTAAATCTGGTGAAATGTAATAATAATAAATAAATATATAGATAGGAACAACGTCACATATATTGCTACGATCCCAATTTAAGAAGCTAAGGTACTTGTGGTATGGGAATCGGAAACCACGGAGGCACCAACGTCTACGTAAACGATATACATATAAACACATACATACATACATAACGGCCTATTAAAGTCCACTGCAGGACATAGGCCTCTCCCATTGGCAGGATTTGCCTTAATCGCCACGCTTGACAAGCGGATTGGGGATCGCAGTATCAGATATCTCGCAACTTAGACGCTGCTATCCATCTTCAGTCTGATTATTTTTAGAGATGGTTATCCCGCGATCTATCGGTCGCCATAATGATATACAAGGCTGTTTCCTATAGTCGCCTCTTACGACACCCACGGAAAGAAAGGGAGGAGCAATATTCTTACACCGTTACCACACGGCTTACTACTTATGACAGAGCATACATACAAATATATACATCACTGTATAATATTGATTTGAGAACTAATTTCTGAAACTTATACACATTCGGAGCAGATTTAATCTTCAAAGGTAGGGCGTTCCAGTGTAGCATGAAATAATGAGTCAAAGTATCCTGTATTATGTAGAGGAATATGAATCCTTCGAGTATTATGGTTCATGGGACGAGGTGCTCTGTCGTGAGTAGTTTCGAGATGTTGAAAGTTGTTTCTTAGATAAGGGGTGGGATAACCGGAATTTACAACCGTTGTATTGGTCACAAAGATGGCGACAGACTTACCGCCTAACACGTGCCAAAAAAAATCTCTTAGGTGACAGGTGGGTCAAAAGGGCTTAGTTATCTAAGCCTCTGTCTACCCAAGTATTGGAAATAGCGTGAAGGTATTTTCATTACATAACTCCTAACCGTTAAGAAGTGCAATGACTTATATCATGAGATGACCAGCTTTAAGTGATGATCCTAAGACGCAATAAACTGAATTACTTCGTAAAAGAGCTGAAATTATTAAAATGCTTAATATTATTTGAGGAATTTCCTCGATTACTTTGAGATTCCACGACAATGGGTCTAATTGAAAATATTTACATACGACGGAATTATAAGATAAAAAATATAATAAAATATACAACCGAATTAAGAACCTCCTCTGTTTCTTGAAGTCGATTGAAAATATTTAACGAAAATTCAGTGGATTAAAGGCTTCTGGTACTGCGATCGTCAATCCGCTTGCCAAACGTGGCGATTATAAAAACCCTACCTTACTTGAGAGGTTTTATTTCTTGTATTGGAATTTCAGAACGATTATGTATCTGCACACATTGAATATTACTAACTGTCTTGTATTGAAATTTCAGAACTATTATGTATCTGCATACATTTAATATGTCGTAGTGTAATCTAGTTTTACTAAAAGAAAGATATAGTATTAGAAATTGTCGGTTACAAATGAATAAATATCTTCACGCCATTCCCAATACAGGGGTAGACAGAGTTTTAGATACTTGATCGTTTCGACCCACTTTCCACCGAAAATATTTTCGAGACGTGACAGGAGGTGAGCCCGTCGCCGTCTTTATGTCCAAGCCATCCACATAATTCGTACATAAGCCTGCCACCTGGGGATCGAACTCAAGACTTACGACACGAATTCCAACCACCTAACCACTCGGCTATCGTGACTTCAAATTGTCGGTTGGACCATCAATCTTAAGCGACAGCTGATTGTCCGCCTTCTACTTAGTAGCATTAGGAAAACGGTGAGGGGAAGTAATTTGATACATTCTTTCTTATATCATACATCATTTCAAATGTTAACCGCTGACTTTGCGAAATTAATATAGTTAATAGACTCGGGCGTTACTTTTAAATTCATTGTTATAGTAAATGGTCACGATAGTCGAGTGGTTGGGTGAACGGAATTTCGAGACAAGAGACCCGAGTTCGATCCCCAGGTGACAGGTTCGTACCAATGGGTTTTTCAGAAACTTGTATACGAATTATATCGTTGGCTTGGACATAAAGACGACGGCGACGAGCTCACCACCTGTCACGTTGTTCCTAAAATATTTTCGGTGAAAGGTGGGTTGAAAGGAAAGGAATTGTCTAGACTAGACCACTGTCAACCCCTGTCTACCTCTGTATTGGAAATTGCGTGATGATATTTTTTTATTTACTGTTATAGAGATGTTAATATAAAATTATATTGCATGATTCCACATTCTCTACTGTCGAACGTCGGAGAGTTTAATCACTTGATGAATCCTTGTTAAGAGCCGAAACACGTGTCGCGTTACCGGTGTGTAGTGTGTATAGTGCCTGAGTGAGTGTGAGCGTAGTGGCGGTGGTACAATCAGTGTTGCTCTTGTTATATTCGATACAATTACTATATAGTAATGAAAATAATTTCAAAACAAAATAAGGCCATCGGCCAAAGCAAGTATTAAGTCTTTAAATTTAAGATATTACGTAAACTTTATAAGATGTATAAATAAAAGTAACTTAATGCCCATTAGAATAATATGACATAATTATATTTGGCATTTTTACTATAAACTTCTTTTTAGGACCTAAAAGCTGTTATGAAATAAGCCCAGACTATTACTGACATATTTATTATTACAGACATATTTACTACACATTCGTAAAATTGGATTACTTTAAAACGCATTAACCCTAATAACGGCTATTTAAAACATTTTCTGGTGGCGTACGTATCATTATTATATCTTCACGCAATTTACTGGGATAGGCAGAGGTTTAGTCACTTCGATTAGTACAATGAAGACCGTTCGACCGACTTTCCACTGAAGCTAATTTGGGATCGATTTTATTTGGTATCTTTAAATCTAGTTTATTTAATAATTACCTGCATAATTTCTTTCACTAATTAAAGAGTAGACGGATCAGTTATTTGCTTCACGTATCTTCACGCAATTTCTCACGCTGGAGTAGGCAGAGGTCTAGGCAAAGAACTCCTTTCGACCCCTTTTTCATCGACGCTTCATTCAGGGGACTGGGACATCACAACAGGTGGTGGCTTATCGTCGTCTTCTGTCACTTAGTACTATTATTAAAACCTATCTTGCCTGTGTCATTAAATACATAACTTCTGATTCTTTAGTCTCGGAGATTACCCATTACTAACAAAAAAATAGAAGAAAGAAGTTTTTCTGCTTATAATATTAGTATAGATTAAAATAGCGCGTAGGTAGTCTCTATTTTTACATCTTTTGATCAAAGGAACTGTTTTGGTTTCTAATATAATGTTACGCAATAATAATTTTCTTTGTTAACTACAAATGCTATTATTCGTTTGAATTTGGTGTCGGCGTAAGAGTTTACTAATACTGGCTGGCGAGTCGCGCGTTCGATTCTTGAATTGGTCAATTTAGATTACCATTTTTTCTAATTTTATTTTAGTCTGGGCGTTTGTGGTACCTTCGTTGCTTCCGATGCCATGCACTTGTACTTTAGCAAGTAACTATTCAGCAAGAACTTTCGGATCAGAGCAATGTATGTTATGTTTTTTCCTTTTATGTATATAATGTATTTATTGTAGTGTGTATATTGTGGGGGTCATTGTAGAAGCGCGCACGTCGCGAACCCTGCCAGCCCTTTTCAGGGTTGCAATTCTACACAGCTGCGCACCCATGCCAATGAGGGATAGGGCGTCCAACAAGGTGACGCACACCAGTTCGTCCCCATTGGTGAGGAATGCAGCGCACAAAGTGGCGATGGGGACCGCCACCCGTCACGCACAGCCCGACACGGCGGAAGGTGGAGGACGGAGTGCAGAGTTGGCACGTGGAATGTTAGAGGAAGCATGAGAGATAAGACGAATGATTTGATCGAAATAATGAAAGAAAGAGAACTAGATCTCGTGTGTTTGTCGGAGACAAAACGGTAGGGCAGTAGTACTAAAGAGTTCCCTGGCGGGTTGTTAGCTCTATGGTCCGGAATCTCGAAGAGCGAGAGAGCCTGCCAGGGAGTGGGGGTGCTACTGTCGTCTCGGTTGGTCGATGTTATGACTGAATATAAGGCAGTGAACTCGAGACTTCTCTGGGTTCGCTTTAAATTAGGACTGACGAAGTTATTCCTTTTGGCTGTTTATGCGCCGGTGGCTTCGTCGTCCAGGGCTGAGCTGGAGGAGTTTTGGGAGAATGTAAGAGAAGTTCTAGATTTTGGTTAGGGGAAACGAAAGAATTGTTGTATGTAGTGATTTAAATGGATGGGTTGGTACCGCTCCGCCAGGGTACGAGTCGGTGCTTGGAATGTTTGGTGATAAAAGGGTTAACGATTTTGGCCAGTTTATACTGGCTGTATGCAAGGAAAAGGGTCTTCTTGTGACAAACACTATGTTTAGTCACATGAAAATGCATATGTATACTAGAAAAAGAGAGAATGAGAGAAGTATGATCGATTTATTCCTGGTGGATGGCCGACTGCGAAAACAGGTGATGGATACGCGAGTGTTCAGAGGTGCTGACCTAGGAACAGATCACTATCTAGTGATTACTAGATTTAGGGTTCTGTTCGCGAGTTGGCGCTACCGGACGTCGATCCCAGAACCACAGTCGGACGGTAGCATCCGAAGCTGGAAGCTTCAGGAAGCAGACACTAGGGATAAATATCAAACAAGGGTAGCCGAAATGCTTGACATCATCGAATAATGATAATGGAAAGAATTTGTGGACGAAATATGGCAGAGCCTTAGGGATGGAATGGTTTGTGCAGCGGAAGACATGTGAGGATCCGTGAAAAGAGGTAGTAGTAAAACGGGTGATGCATGGAGGAATGACGAAGTGAAAGAAGCAGTTAATAAGAAGAAGAAAGCATGGTTAGACTACTAAGCCTCTAGTAATGATAAGGATATGAGAGAGAAGAGGAAAAAAAGATATAAGCTCCAGAATTTTCACACGAATGCATTGATTGAGGAAGTGCGTGAAAGGAGTAGAATGGAAGCGGATGTAAGGTTGTCGCACAACTTCAAGGAGAACTGCAAACTCTTCTGGAAAGAGGTTGGAAGGACACGGAGTGGTGCGACAGCCTTAAGAATGAACAATGTGCTTTCGAGAACTAATAATGTCCTCTCCGCATGATCAAGGAGAAGCTTCTGGCTTCTAACCAGAAGATTTTCTGTACTTTTGTGGATCTTGAGAAAGCATTTGATAAGGTTGTAAGGAAGAAAATGTGGGAACTGTTGCCGGGGTATGGTGTGGATGGTCGACTGCTAAGGGCTGTGTAGTCACTTTACTGTGACTGTAAAGCTTGTGTGCGGATAGGGCATGACCTATCACCCATGTTTAGCGTCCAACCGGGCGTAAAACAGGGTTGTGTCATGTCTTTCTGGCTGTTCATACTGTATCTCGACAGCTGTTTACAGAAACTGAAAGATAGTTGTTTGAGTGTGAAATTGGGTGATATTAATGTAAATTGTCTGCTGTATGCTGATGATGCAGTGCTTATTGCACCACTAGAGGCAGAACTGCAGACATTAGTCACGTGTATGAAAGAAGAATGGGAAATTAAAGGTCTCCGCCTGAATGCTAATAAAACTAAGGTTCTGGTATTTGAAAGGGACGAAGAAATAACGAAGTGTGAAATATGGGTAAATCAGGAATGTCTAGAACAGGTGAATGAAATTGTATACTTGGGGAGTGCGTTTAGCCGGGATGGAAGATGTGATTTAGATGTGGACAGGCGTGTCGCTGCCGGAAACAAAATCAATGGTGCAATGACTGCGTTAATCAAAAGGCAAGGCGTTGTGAAAAGTGCACGCCTTGCAATACATAACGCAGTGTTGGTACTGACTTTGTTATATGGCAGCGAAATCTGGGTATGCCAGAAGAAGCATAAAAGCAGGTTGAATTCAGTGGAGATGCGATCTCTTCGTAAAATGTGCGGCCTTACCATGGCCGACCGAAAGCGAAACGAAGAGGTTCGCAATATGGCAGGTTTGAAAGAGGACCTTGTCACACACAAACATTGATAAGGGCGTGCTTCCATTGTTTGGGCACGTTGAGCGAATGAGTGAAGACCGAATGGTGAAGAAAATAAATAGCGCGAAAGTTAACATTAAAAGGGGTCGAGGTAGACCGAGACTAACTTTCGAAGACCATGTGAGCAAATTGCTCGAAGAGGGAGGGTCAAGAGTACTCGGATACCTCAACGTGCATGTATGAAGAAGATGATGAATCAGAAAGAAGCGAAAGAGGTATGTAGGGATCGTGACACTTGGCGATCTGTTCTCTCTGGCTACCCCGTCAGGGATTGTGCGTGAAGATAAAAAAAAATATTATTTCTCTTTCTTTTCTTGACATGTATGGCTTCTTCGAACTCTGCCAATGTCACGTGAATAAAGTAAGTTTATACAAATAACTGAATGCTGATAGTGATGTCCTCAGGTATGCAGTAATCTATTTGACCGGAACGAACGTCACGCGCTGCGACATTCAATTTAACACTACCCAAGCTATTTCAATCAACTGCACGCTGGAGCAATTTACGTACATATTCTACTGTATCGGATCCTCGTGTGGTTTCGAGCTATTGTATACATTTGACGATTTGTGTTTTCAATGTTCCAATCATATATATAATGAAATTGTAAACGAGTCAAATCTGTACAATGACGATATTTGAGTGTATATGTAGAATAGGTTGCTAAGACGTGTCTGAGCACAATACAACGTTTTATGGAATACTTGTCAGTGCGTCTGTTTGTTTGAGGTTGGCGCTTTAACAACTGAACAAATTCTGATTCACATTAATCACTTTGTCTTAACTGAGGTCTGATGATATTTTTAAAGCATTTAGTTTGTGTTGACTTCTGATTACCTTAATACTGGGAATATGTTCGCGAGTTTATTTAGTGAAGTTAATTTCTTTGTTGCCTGGGACTTGTCTGACCGGTACTACACTTTTGCTTACTAATACAAACAACTAGCAGAAAAGTATTTCAGTTTAAAAGATATTAAAGGATATTATAATCACAAAACATTAATCGCTGTTACATGAGTTTTTTGTCGAAATGTTTTCTACAAATCCTACCAATCACATGGGAAATCAATCTTAAAAAATTAACAACATATAAAAACACAATAGAATATTTTTACTATTATCAACTGTAGGACAAAGACCCTTCTCATAAGAAAGATTTGCCCTAATCTCCATGCTTGGCACGGGCATGCTTCGCAATAAAATCTTAATTTTCATTTATTAGTTATTTTTCATTATTAATCATGCTATATCATAAAGACGGCGACAGGCTCACCACCTGTCAGGTTGTCCCAATAACATCTTTCTAACATCGCCATTCTCAATACAGGGGTAGACAAAGGTCTAGACAATTAAGTTCTTTCCATCCACCTTCCAACGAAGATGTTAGTCGCCTCATACGGCACCCACGGCAAGGGGATATGAATTTATTCATAATTAAATTTTTAAAGACATATTAACATCTCAATTAAAATTAAAAACAATGTTGTTTTCTTGCGCCACTCTTCAACGAGGACATGAAATTTCATTTTAACCAAAGAATAAGCATTCTGTTTGTATCCCGTAAGGATTAAGTTACGAACCTCACCCTCGTTCCACCTCGAGGTGAACCTCAGTGATATCTGACGTCACCTCTTTATCGTCAAATTTTAATTCTGAAGACTTTAATGTAATTTTAATTCAAAATATTATTGTAAGTAATATTTTAATTGGACCTGTAAGTACTTATAGTTGTACAGAGACTTTTCTCGCATATATTTGACACAGTTTTACCAGATCGTACAGGACTCTCCTGACCGGGGATCGAACCTGGGTTATGGTACTCTATATGCGTAACCTAAAAATTATACTAAATTTCAATCATATTTGCTAATTATATCATCGCAAAAGGCATAAATTGGAACAACTTAACCATGTAACTGAGAATAAATAAATAAAATAAATTAATAAATATCTTCACGCAATTCCCAATACAGGGGTAGACAGAGGTCTAGTCTAGACAATTAAGTCCCTTCGACCCACCTTCCAACGAAGATATTTTCGGGATAACGTGACAGGTGGTGAGCCCATCGCCGCCTTTGTGTCCAAGCCAACGATGTAATTCGTATATAAGTATTTGAAAAACCTATTGGTACGAGCCTGACACCTGGGGATCGAACTCGGGTCTCTCGACTCGAAATTCCGACCACCCAACCACTCGGATATCGTGATTTACAATTTTGTATGAACGGATCAATAAAATGAAATATTTCAATTATTACGTTCCCTAAACTTTCCTTGAACTCACTCACTAGGTCACTTCATTTTTTTGCTATTCTTTCGTTGAAATCAAATCTCCTTCCTTTAAACGATAAAAACCAGGAAAACGATCTCATACAAAGTTTTAATTGTCTTTGCAATTTATAATTCATGAGAAATTTACTTAACAATGGAATTACGAGGTTCATTTCAACAGACTGAATTGATTTCATACAAATATTCGGAACTTATAATAAGCAATTTTATAATAAAAAGTTAGAAGCAAATAAACTACACTACAAAAACACATGTTTTTAATTTTTTTATTATCTGCGGTAGGCAGAGGACTAATGAAGTCCTTTCGACCCCTCTCCTACCGAAGATTATTTGGGATTACGTGACAGGTGGTGAGACTGTCGCTATATTAATGTATTGGCTATCAGTACAATTTTTTATTTATTCATGTAGACTTATTCATGACTTATCGAGTCATGAATTCATAGTCATCCCAAAAATGTTTGCTCTTGGCGAGATTCACCGCCGACCGAGCTATCGGGTTGTTATACAATATAATATATAGTTAAGTATGTGTGGTAGAAGGCAGGTTATTATGTTACTAGAATTATGCACTATAGCTTAAACTATATAAACGTAAACCTGCATATTTTGTAGTACTCCGAGTGGACTCACAAAGATCACTCGGAAAGCATTATTAATAACCAGTTATAAATTGCATAAATAAAAAATTAACTTAATCTTAAGCTAGAATAACAGAAAAATTTAATTAATAATATTTATATTCTAAACTACTGGAGTGGGTGCCTGTAATGATAGTGTAAGTAAATAAAGTAATCAACATCTTCACGCAATTCCCAATACCGGGGTAGACAGAGGTTTAGTCTAGGCAACGTCCCTTCGACCTACCTTCCACCGAAGACATTTTCGGGACAACGTGACAGGTGGTGAGCCCGTCGCCGTCTTTATGTACAATCCAACGATACATTAGTACATAGTTTTTGAAAAACCCCATTGGTACGAGCCGGCCACCTGGAATCGAACTCGAGTCTCCAGACTCGAAATTCCGATCACAAAACTACTCGGCTATCGTGACTCTTTCTACTCGCTATCAATAAATTAATATTAAATTTATTTTAATTGTATTTAATTTAAAATGAGGTTAATCAATGAGAGTTTTTATTTAGAAACACGAATCTTAGAGTTCTAATTTAAGATTTTCCTCATTGTATATTATTCATTTTATAAAAAATTTGAATCATACAAAATTGTAATTGTTTTTGTATTAGGGATATTTTCACATTTACATGATATTTACGCCTGGCCGTATTACTAACCACTCTTCACGTGACCACTTCGAGTGCTAATGTGAAGGATTTGTAGCGTTGACGTAACATTAATCCCAAGAACTCTCCAGAAAATTACGTGTATGACACGGCGACTCCGAGCTACACTATTAGCCACGGTACGGCAGATGTCTGGGGTTCGTATCCCGCCCATTTCCGTTGATTTTATAAATTTCACTTTAATTTAATATCCTTAAGCTTTGAAGGGGTGTTAAGGGCCATGGTCGGTGTTTCTATGCGCGATAGATCCGCAACAGTGATTCCTTACGGCATGGTCAGTTATATAAGTTTGCTGCGGAGAACTAATATAACTGACCTAGCCGTAGGGATCAGCGCGCTGAAGTGACAATGGGCCGGCCACATAGCTCGTAGGGTGATAACCGTTGGGGGAAAAAAGTTCTCGAGTGTCAACCTCGTATAGGCAAAAGTAGTGTAGGTTCAGTATTAATAAGTAAATTCCAAGAATTAATTACGCAATAGCAAAGTGTAAACGATTGAACATATTAATTCGAGGAAATTTCATAATTTGTTGAAACATTAACTATTCGTTCTCCCTCATTCACCATTTCACCCGAAGTTTAACAGTTTAATTCTTTCATGCGTGAACTTTTATTTCCCAAATAATTTATATTCTCAAATTCAAATAAGTAAAATATAAAACCCCCACTATTCCCTTTCTACTCACATTTTCCCAAAGACATTCAATGTGACATGTGGTGAGCCTGTCTCTTCTTTATGTCCAAGCCAAAATGTAAATAGTACATAATTTTAAAAAAAATTATTAGTACGAGCGTACCATCTGGGGATCGAACTCGGGTGTAGTTTGATACTAATTATTTTACAGCCTTTTTTTTCTCATCCATTGTAATTTACTTTTTTTTTTAAAGTAGTTACTAGACTCAGGCGTTAATTTGCGGCAATTGATTAGTTTTAGTTATTTCTGTGAGTCTGCGGTTGAAAGTTACTTACTTACTTATCTTCACGCACAATCCCTGACGGGGTAGCCAGAGAGGCCAGATCGCCAAGTATCACGATCTTTACATACCTCTGTCGCTTCTTTCAGATTCCTTGTCTTCTTCATACATGCTTGTCTAGGTATCCGAGTACTCTTGACCCTCCCCTCTTCGAGCAATTTGCTCACATGGTCTTCGAAAGTTAGTCTCGGTCTACCTCGACATCTTTTAATATTAACTTTCACGCTATAGATATTTTTTTCACCATTCGGTCTACACTCATTCGCTCAACGTGCCCAAACCATCGAAGCACGGCGGTGGAAAGTTGTCAATTCTATTCGTCTAGTATACTCTCTATTCATGTAGTCAAGTCTATTCGCTTGATAATGCCTTTTTCCGAGGCCAAAAACGTCTAGCGTAATTATTGGGGGTGGTACACATCAGTGGGAACTAAGGTGATGTTCT
The DNA here is from genome assembly GCA_029286605.1 of Sericinus montela. NCBI lineage: Eukaryota > Metazoa > Arthropoda > Insecta > Lepidoptera > Papilionidae > Sericinus > Sericinus montela. The sequence continues at coordinate 319,031 of JAGSMR010000109.1, forward strand.
TCTTTTCGGACAAAGCAACATATGCCTTTTACTTTCGAATGCAGAATTGTACATATAATTTTATAATAACATTGTTATAGAGATAATATGCTAAATTGTAGAAAGAAGAAAAAAGAAAGTAGATTTATTCGTTGCCACAAAACAAAACACATCAAAGTTTAAGTTAAGAATTACAAATTAAAATAGAATGAATTACTATTACATTGTATATTATGATTATTATTACATACATGAATGTTTTTTTTATACAAATCATGTATGTGTAGTAAAATAATGAAACATTTATTCAAGCATCGAAACGTTTATTTAATACACGAACGCTGCTCTCTTGAGACGTTTAAAACATTAAAGGTTAAAAGGTACAAAATAAATACAGTATACAATTAGATTAGACATATAAAAACACTTACTTTTCAAAGACACATTATGTAATGACACATCATTCCTTTGATATTATTTCAAAAATATTATTTTAGTAACTTATATTGCACCTTAGAGAACCTTTCTTCTGCATAGTTGTCCTACGATCTATATATTGCACGAGAATATTTTAAAAATAATTAAAAATCAGTTTTCTTTTTTTGCACATGAACAAAGGCATTGAAATATAATACCCAATGTAGTTATCATGGCATTTACTTCTCTCTTACGGAAGTTTTTTTTTAATTCTCACAGACTTTTCAGACAGACAGACACAGATATTTCTACAAGTCATTATTTGAAATTAATAACTAACAGCTTAAGACTTTACAGCATTAACAGCAGCACAGCAAGAAGGTAAATATCAGCAGCATGTAATTATACAGTTCTCTTATGTTGCATAGCTAATTCGCGAACGCCACTAGAGAACATTTCTTCCCCATTAGTTGTCAGTTGTGCGACCTATGTGGCCAACCATGCCTGGGCCATCTACTATGGGATATCTTTGTACATGGATAACATCGTATTCTTCCTCATAAGTTTAAAAAATAACCTACGAAGCTAGGGATTGCCAGTTCAAATCCCAATAGGGGCAAACATTTACACGATGAATATAAATATTCGTACTCCAGTCAAGGATTTTTATTTTTCAATGCCAGTTATATTGACCTGTCTAAGTATGTATCTTAGTATATTTTACCTTCAGCTTGAACACTAAGGCGCTGTTAGGCTCGCCACCAAATAGGCGAAAGTGGGGTCGAAAGGACTTATTTGTCTACATCTCTCTACTCCGATTGGGAAATAATGATGATATAAAAAAGTGAGACGTAAAAAAAAATATATCTTCACGCCATTCTCAATACAGAGGTAGACAGAGGTTTAGACAATTAAGTCGTTTTGACCCACCTTCCAACGACGATGTCTTCGGAACAACGTGACTGGTGGTAAGCCTGTCGTCACCTTAATGTCCAAGTCATACTATTCGTACATAAGTTTTTGAAAAATGTCATTGGTACGAGTTCGGTATAATGATATGAAATGAAATCATTTCATTCCATTTTATTTTATTTTAAGAAGCCGCTATTTCGTAAATATTTGTGATGTAACTTGTCATTTGTTGAACGGATTTGTTTTATGAATACAAAGATTGAATGTCATTTCTTTCTTATTTTGGAATCCAATCTCCAAAGAAATCAAATAAAGTAACAAAAAGCGTTATTATAGCTAGAGAACAAACTTTTATCCGACTTTTACTTTTGAAACGTAATAAGTGCGACTGTATGTTATTGGATTATTTTTTCCTCGCAGTGTTTACTTTTATTCCTTTTGATAGCAATGGAATTGTGTTTGATGACGTCAAATTTAAATTTGGAACGACGTTATTATTAGACTAATATTTTATAGTATATATCCAACGGAAAACGAGAGGTAACAACAACCTAATACACCTTTAATGTTTTAAATAGTCCCTATAAACTTTTTAAAAGCTTTTCCTTTTTTCGCTTTTAACAGTAGCTCAATGTGGAAAAAGGAGATTCCCATATTCTCGCGTCGCAATCACAATAAAAATATTGTATAACTAAAATTTTATTTTTATTTTCATTTCGATTCCGGGAAATGGCAAATTTATATACTATCTACAATAGACAACTATTTATCTACGATCCAATTACAAACCATATCTACCGAATACATGTGTACCGAAAGCATAAAAATAATATTTGCCTCAAATACAAACATGACCAACATTGAACCCAATATATTACCAATAAAATTCGTTACTAAAAATACATTAAACCATTTAGTGATTTTTGTTGCACGGTATCCGAGTGGATGGGTTATAGGTATTTAAATCAGTTGATTAGAGTTTGATCTTCAGAAGGAAGGTTCATGTCAATGATTTATTTTCTAAACTTGTGTTATTTAGGATTTTTATGACATACAACACTAAAATGGTGACGCGAACCACGAACCACGTGTTCCTCGTGGACGAAAATAATATATCGTTTAGATCTCTAATTACCACATTCACGCTATTCCTAAAACTGAAGTAGAGAGAAGTCTATACAATTAAGCCCTGTCGACCCACCTTACTTAACCAACCCACCTTAATTAATAAATATTATACTCATAAAGATTTATATCTTCACATAAGCATCCATAACTAGAAATTAAACATACATATTCATCACACAAAGGCTTTGTTGGCAAAGAGTTGCGGGATTCAAACTGCGGGTTTGAATCCCGCAACCAACTCACTACCAACTAGATTATATGGTCGTTAGATTAAATTTGGATTCAGGCTACTTTATACTTCAGATTCTAAAGTAATTAAATCACACTTGATAAAATAAGTGCCGAGAAAGACATTGCCTCAAATACTCGATAGATAAAAGACACATTTGCCGACCGCTATTTAAAAGAAAATAAAGGCAAAGTGCAAAGGGTCTCCTTTATACATAGAATTAGAAACTGGGCTTTTGAAGTTAGGCCTATAAAGCTTAGGTTTTACAAATTACGACTACAACATATTGTACATGTTGAACATGTATTGAAAACTTTTATCATAGTTTAGTGGTTGGGTGATAGGAATTCAAGTCAAGAGACCCAGATTTCCATTCCTAGGTAGTAGGCTCACATTTCTCACCTGTCCCGTTGTCCCAAATAATGTTTTCGGTGGTGGTGGTCGAAAAATGGGTCGAAAGAACTTATTTGTCTAGAGCTCTGTCTACCCTTATATTTTTTTAAATTGTAAGAAACATAAAATCACATAAGTAATTTAATATAGTATAGATAATCTTTAAGCCCATGGTGGTATCGACTTAAGAATATGCTATCACCTTTCTTCGGTGTTGACTAAGAGAAAATCCTTGTTTTTCAATCAATAGATAACGACAGATATCGGTATAACTATCACGAAAAATACCAGACCAAAATAAACAAATTGGCGATGGCCACCAAAGTCTAAGGTGCAAGATATCTGGAACTGCGATCGCCATGGTAAACCTTTCCACGGTAGAGTGTTAGGTGCAGTAGTTAACTATTACAGGCTGTTATGTAAGTAAATCCTACATCAAATACTAAATAATACTATATACTAATATTCATCGTAAAAATGTCACTTCAGATTTGAATTAAATTTAACCCTATTCTTGGCATGGTACCAAATACGAGACGTAACCTTAAAATTTTTTATGACAAGCGAAAGCATTATAAAGTACTATAATTTTTGTTTAATATTGTAAACAATATACCACTAAATCTACTAAAAATATTTTAACGGTTGGCAACACTGGATCGGCAGTAGTGCGCAAAATGGCGGAACGGTCGGGTGCGACTACGGAGCGCAAGGTAAAAAAATTAAATAATAATATGTTTTACTAACTTTTTGGTCAATTAATGTTTAAAATATAATACATTACTGTATTTACTATGAGTAATTTAAATTATAGTAAAATAAAATGCATGGCAAAGTCTTTCAATTAACGGTTATTTTCGGGTGTATCGAATAAGGGACATTGCCAGGTAGCCAAACATTTATGTTTATTATGTTATGTACCAAATACGGGACACTGCCAGATTTGTATAGATTGTGTCTACGAAATTAGTTTGTATCACTAACGACACTTTAGACGTAGTTTTCATTGGAATCTTACTTTTTTTACATATTTGAATTATATTTTTGTTATTACAGAAGCCGCAACTAATGCAGCTGCCGCAAAAAAGGGCTCGTCAACTTATAGCTCTTGTTCTCAAGTCAGGAGCATAGTCGGGTCTGGACCAAACTGAATCATCATCTGATGATGAATTGCTACGTATACAGAAATCGTCCAATTCACTCTGATAGCAGTTCACCACCTCCGACACTGCCATCTTCATTGGAAAATCTTAATCTGTTATCAGATGATGATGTTGAGGTAAATCAAGTGGTTGCCAGTACATCGTTAGTGTCATATCAAAATTCATCGCTGGCAACCAGTGCTCCTTCTCCGTCGATATTGTGACCTTACCAGACCATACTAAGGCAATTACAAGATACTAATGTTGAACCATTATCTCCGAGGTTATCTTTATCAAACCAGGTAACTTTTCCACTGTCTCCTGTAGTAACTTCATCACAAGTACCTTCTCCACTACACCATCAAAGCGACCTAGTTATAGTAAAAAAAAAACGAAGAATAATACCGGCTAAAAGACTAATACCTAATTGGCGTTGTACAAAGTTTACCAGTGGGGCAGAGGTAGAAGATACGGCGTTTGAAACCTCACATAAAGGGAAGAGTGCCATCGAATGTTTCAAACTATTTTTCTCAGATGATGTAATATCTTTTATTTCACAACAATCAAATATTTATAGTGTGCAAAAAAAAAGGTACGTCGATCAATTTGACAGGAAACGATATCAAAGATTTTCTTGCTATTGTTTTACTGATGGGGATCTGCAAACAACCAGCTTACACTGATTACTGGTCCAAAAATTTCGGATACGAAAAAATAGCAGGAATTATGCCCTTGAAAAAGTTCCAGCTAATAAGACGTCATTTGCATTTCAATGATAATCTGAAAGACGATGGAGATAGGTATTTCAAAGTCAGACCACTTCCGCAAAAAGTTCGTGACAATTGTTTGAAAGTAGAAGAAGAAACACGCTTTAGTGTTGATGAGATGATGGTTCCGCATAAAGGAACGAGAGCAGGCAGTCGCAAACAATATGTTCAAAGCAAGCCAAAGAAGTGGGGCTTTAAGATATTTGTTCGTGCGGGAATCTCTGACATTGTATACGACTTTCTGATGTACGGTGGAGATGATACGTTTAGGTTTCACTCTTTCAATGATGAAGAAATTAGTATGGGCTAAGGATCGACAGTAGTGTTAGCTTTAGCTAAATCTATTCAGAATCCTGCCTGTAAAGTTATATGCTTTGATAACTTCTTCACATCGATCGAGCTGCTACAATACTTACGCAACGAGTATGGAATTTTTTCGGTGGGTACGATATGCCAGAACAGACTTCGAGGGGCAGAAAAAAACTACCTACAGACAAAAATTTGAAAAAGAAAGGTAAAGGATCACACGCTCAAGTCGTGTGCAATAAAGCAATAAATAAAATCAAGCAATACAATGCTAGTATGGGTGGAGTGGACTTAGCCGATATACTGGTCGCATTGTATCGTACACCATTCCGGGGCCACCGTTGGTATTTACCTATCTTTTCACAATTACTAGACATCTGTGTGAATAACGCCTGGTTGTTGTACCGAAGGGATTTGGGAACGGCTAAGTCTATGTCACTAAAATCATTCCGGTATGAACATTTTGATAGCTTGCTCAGGTTTGATAGAACCAATGTCAGTCAGGCCTCCAGTTCTAGCAAGGCCTCCAGTTCTATTCAGATCATACAGAAACCAGTAGCTGTCTATCATCTGATTCTATTCGTTATGATCAATTATCTCATTTCCCAATTTCGGTATCCACCAGAGGGAGATGTACGTATTGCACAAAAGGAAAAATTAAGTTCATGTGCCAAAAATGCAATATAAGGCTGTGTTTATTGCCAGAACGTAATTGTTTTCTAAACTATCATACTAAGAAATAGAAAATACCAATTTAGTATATGTCCATGACTTTTTTTAAGATTTTTAAGATCTAAGACTGATATAAATAACTTAAAAATAAGACTGTTGATTTTAAAAATATATAAAATAATTATAATTATAAATAAGTAATTGTTTTTAAAAAGTTTAAAGTTTTTTTTTGACTAATAATGTGATGTTTTTGTTAATAAATGTTTAAAACATAATGATTATAAGATTGGCAGTGTGCCAAATATGATACTAAGATTTTATAAAGTTGATTGCTTTAGGATTGGCAATGTCCCGTATGTGGTACATTCAATAAATAAGAAATTACTGAAAAAAAAATTTATTACCTGATCTCCTTGTTGAAGAATACATTTTAAACAAAAAAAAATTATAATTCTACAAAAAAAAACCCGTGCCAAGTATAGGGTTAATTCAGGTTAATTGACAAGTATAGGGTTAATTCAATTAATAGCTTTCAATTTGAATACAGGGCAAACAGTTATGGATGTCTATATATGTATATGAATATTTATCTACCTCAACATATATGTAAGTATATCGTTAGCTACTAAGATTACTAGATACTAAGACAGATATAAGTTCTCCACCTATCAATTGGTCCCTAATTAAGCTTCAGTTAAAAGTGGGTCGAAAGGAATTTATTATCTAAACCTCTGTCTACCCCAATTTTTGAAATTGTGTGTAGGAAGAAATTTAACAGAGCGGTGACGGACAGATCATCTGAGAGACGCGGTGTCTCGTACTTCTATTAGAAGTCCGATTGGGAATCATCGTGATTGTGACAAATCATCCTTACGGGAATTAAAGATGTGTGATGTAAATATAAACAAATATCTTCACTCAATTCCTAATACAGGGGTAGACAGAGGTCTAGTCTAGACAATTAAGTCCCTTTAACCTCCGCTACCTTCCACCGAAGATATTTTCGGGACAACGTGACAGGTGGTGAGCCCGTCGCCGTCTTTATGTCCAAGCCAACGATTTAATTCGTACATAAGTTTTTGAAATACCCATTGCTACAAGCCTGCCACCTGGGGTTTAAACTTGGGTATCTGACTCGAAATTCCCACTACCCAACCACTCGACTAACGTGACTAGATAAATCTAGACCTGAAATTAAATTGTATCTGCAGCAATAAAACATTATTTCGCTTTCTCCTTACTGTTATAATTGTTTGATATGGTGCCAAAACATAAATATGTCATAAGATGGGAATGGATGAAAAAATATTATTAGAAATCAAATTTTGTTTGATTTCTAATAATATTTTTTCAAAAACACAACAATTTTTCTTAAGATATTACAATCCCTAAGTATATGTGAGATGTATGTAACAAGGAAACAACCGTTTAGTAGCGAGTCTCGTTTATTACTTGCGGCGCTGCGCACCCGCAATACACATCACTCCTCTTCACTTAATTTTCGACACCTGGTAACAAGATATGATATACTGGGATCAGTTAATACATAAGTTCCGATAAATATACATATATATCTATACATTAACCTTAAAATAAAACAATATTTAAAATACTTAGGGCTAAAGACATGTACCATATTAAATAAATCAAATAATGCCACATCACAACACTCACACAACACTCATACAACTCAAACAACAAATTTCACAAAATGAATGGCTTAAAAATATTTCTTAAAATCTATCCCCTTCCGGGGGAGCAGTTGACGAGCGGATCTCTGTACTTGCACTGGTGGTACGTTTATACCAGTTGCAGTATTGGTGCAGACAGTATCGCACTGAGGCTGTTCGACTCTGTTTGCGGAAGCTTCAGGCGAATCTGACGCTTCCGCAATATCTGTTAAGTCTCCCTCGCTATTCTGTGCCGAACAATCGCCCCATTCTTCCCCATCATCAACGTCTATTCCGTTATTATTGTCAGGCATAATTAGGTCGAGACGAGATCGTAGATTTCTACCGAACATTAATTTAGCTGGCGTTTCGCCGGTTGTACATTGTACCGTGTTCCTGTAGTTGAATATATATCCCAATAATAGTTCGTTAATTTCATGCTGAGGTAGATTATCTTTTAAAATACATTTTATCAAATACCTCTTCGATTCGAGATAATGGGTATCTTTCAATCAAAAGATCTTTATTTAGCGTGACGGAGAAATCTCCTGTTATTTTTATTTTATTATTTTCTTTTAAAACAGGTACCATATGCGTGGCATACTGTGATTGCTCAATTGGAACTAAAATACCTAAGCTTACTTAACGATTTAATTCGTACATAAGTTTTGAAATACCCATTGCTACAAGCCTGCCACCTGGGGTTTAAACTTGGGTATCTGACTCGAAATTCCCACTACCCAACCACTCGACTAACGTGACTAGATAAATCTAGACATGAAATTAAATTTTATCTGCAGCAATAAAACATTATTTCGCTTTCTCCTTACTGTTATAATTGTTTGATATGGTGCCAAAACATAAATATGTCATAAGATGGGAATGGATGAAAAAATATTATTAGAAATCAAACAAAAACACAACAATTTTTCTTAAGATATTACAATCCCTAAGTATATGTGAGATGTATGTAACAAGGAAACAACCGTTTAGTAGCGAGTCTCGTTTATTACTTGCGGCGCTGCGCACCCGCAATACACATCACTCCTCTTCACTTAATTTTCGACACCTGTTAACAAGATATGATATACTGGGATCAGTTAATACATAAGTTCCGATAAATATACATATATATCTATACATTAACCTTAAAATAAAACAATATTTAAAATACTTAGGGCTAAAGACATGTACCATATTAAGTAATTCAAATAATGCCACATCACAACACTCACACAACACTCATACAACTCAAACAACAAATTTCACAAAATGAATGACTTAAAAATATTTCTTAAAATCTATCCCCTTCCGGGGGAGCAGTTGACGAGCGGATCTCTGTACTTGCACTGGTGGTACGTTTATACCAGTTGCAGTATTGGTGCAGACAGTATCGCACTGAGGCTGTTCGACTCTGTTTGCGGAAGCTTCAGGCGAATCTGACGCTTCCGCAATATCTGTTAAGTCTCCCTCGCTATTCTGTGCCGAACAATCGCCCCATTCTTCCCCATCATCAACGTCTATTCCGTTATTATTATCAGGCATAATTAGGTCGAGACGAGATCGTAGATTTCTACCGAACATTAATTTAGCTGGCGTTTCGCCGGTTGTACATTGTACCGTGTTCCTGTAGTTGAATATATATCCCAATAATAGTTCGTTAATTTCATGCTGAGGTAGGTAGGTTTCATCTTTTAAAATACATTTTATCAAATACCTCTTCGATTCGAGATAATCTCAATCTTTCAATCAAAAGCTCTTTATTTAGCGTGACGGAGAAATCTCCTGTTATTTTTATTTTATTATTTTCTTTTAAAACAGGTACCATATGCGTGGCATACTGTGATTGCTCAATTGGAACTAAAATACCTAAGCTTACTTAACGATTTAATTCTTCTTCGACTTTATCCCTAAGGGCAAAGGGCTTGCCCTTAGGGATTCGTGGCTTGAACTTAGGTTTTGCGTTTTCCTTTAAACGTAAACATACTTTAAATTTATTGAACGAACCTAACTCGTCCCGCCACAAATCAGGGAACTTTTGCAATACATTGTTTACATTCTTATCAATACACATGGACATTGCCTTAGTTGTTATGATCAAATTAAACAACATTTTTAAGAACAAATATTTTTTAGTTTTGTTATAAGCGATTGTGTTGACGTTCCACTGTTCATGAATATACATTCCAGCCACTTACTAAATTTATCAACTACCACGAGGTACACCCTTTGCCCCACGGTCATATAGTCAATATGTACGCGATGCCATGCGCCGGCGGCAGCGGGTCACGGCGCCGGCGGATCGCGTGGAGGAGCGCAGCGTAAGCTCACGCATGTTTTACAGGACCCGATCCAACGTTCGATGTCGCGGTCGATACCCGGCCACCACATCCTACTTCGTGCGTTACTTTTGGTTTTTTTACGCGTGGGTTCGTATCCCATCCTCGTCGCCAGTGAGATGTATGTAACAAGGAAACAATCGTTTAGTAGCGAGACTCGTTTATTACTCGCGGCACTGCGCACCCGCAATACACATCAATATTTCAACCTTAAATTAAGTTAAGTCGTGTGGATACAACGTGAAAATATATACCACCTTCTCGCGACAAGCCATAAAATGCAATTACGTACAGCTGGCGAGATAACCATATCGAAAGATAGTGGACCATAATCCAGTAGACTGGTTACGAAGGTTACGGGTAGCAAGTTGCGAAGTGTCCAGTACTGCGATAGCCAATCAGCTTGCCTAACCTGGCGATCGTTGCAAACTTTCTCGTAAGGTAGACAGCGATGTCCTGTAGTGGACCACTTGGAGACTTATAATAATGATTAACTGGGTTGACGATAAAGGGTTTACTGGTAGAGAATGCCATCAGGCGTTGTAGCCCTTACTTTACGGTGTCTCAATAAAGGATAAATAAATAAATTAACGATATTTTTAAGTAAAAGAATAGTATAAGTGAAATCCGTTCGGGAACCGTCGTGATTGTGACAAATCATCCTTTCAGGAGTTTATAATAAGTTTTTTATATAAATGTGAACTTGAAATTAAGCAATAAAACATTATTTCGTTTTTTCCTTACTGTGATGACTGTTGGATTTGGTGCCAAAGTATAAACATATTATGAGATGTGAAAAAATCAAACAAAATCACTACAAACATTGTATGTGATTAAATTAAAGAGAAATTAAAGTTCAAAAAATGTTTTTAAAATTTCAACTGACACGGGCGGGACTCGAACCGATGGCATTCGTTTTGCAAGTGACAATTTGACTTTCCTGACTTTTCAGTTAGCAATTATCAATAAGATAACGCCTACTTATTTTTTATTATTTTTAAAACATATTTATGCTGAACGGTGTAAGAATTTACCCTTCTCTTTTTTACCGTTGGTGTCGTTAGAGGCAACATAGAGACAAGCCTTAAAAATGCAATTTTCGGACCCGAGTTCGATCCCCAGGTGGTACACTCGTACCAATGGGTTTTTCAAAAACCTGTGTACGATATATATTGTAAGCTTGGACATAAAAACGGCGACGGGATCACCACCTGTCACGTTGTTCCGAAAATATCTTCAGTGGAAGGTGAGTAGAAGGGACGTGTCTACCCCTGTATTGGGAATTGCGTGAAGATATTTATTTATTTATTATTTATAACATCTATAGTTACAGTACAAAATACTATACAGTAATACTGATACACAAATGTTTGCGCCTATCGCGATTCAAACCAGCAACCCTTAACTTCGAAAGCAGAGTGACTACCGACTAGGCAATCAAAAATAAAAAAAAAACTTATCAAGAAAAATTTAACAGCCTACAAAAAGAACACAAACTTTCTTAGGTTAATTTGTAACTTTTCAATTTAAATTAAATATTACATTTTATAAAAGAAACATACAACCGATTTAATAACTTCCTCCTTCTTTATAAGGTTTAAAAACAGAAAAATGTAGGCTATATTTTAAGCACCTACGTTTCCGTTCACTGTTCTAAGACCATGATATCTTATAATGTTTCAATTCCTGATCTCAACTAAATTGTTACGATATATTAACAACCACTTGAGGTCTATTCAGAGTAGAATTCAATGTTTTCCAAAACATACATAAGTAATATTATCAGCTATATAGCTGCAAAATAAATAGAAAATAAATACGTCTTTTAAAATCCGCCATTAGAAGTAGGTTGACATTTCAAAACCTTTTCTAAGTGTTCATCTAAACCAATTTAGTTTTTAGCTTAAAATTTACAACAGCCCACATGCAAAACCGGCCACGTACCAAATTAGATTCGATTAAAAGTTTAATTTGTTGAGATTTGGCCATACGTGTTTCACTAAAGTTATAACTACACATTGTTTAATTTATCCAGCCAGGTTTTATTTGAAAACTTTACGACCATTTTCAATTGTTATTTTTTACGCCTTATTGTATAAGTCACGATAGCTGAGTGGTTGGGTGGTCGGAATTTCGAGTTGAGAGACCCAAGTTCGATCCCCAGGTGGTACACTCGTACCAATGGGTTTTCAAAAACCTATGTACGATATATATTGTAAGCTTGGACATAAAAACGGCGACGGGATCACCACCTGTCACGTTGTTCGAAAATATCTTCGGTGGAAGGTGAGTAGAAGGGACGTGTCTACCCCTGTATTGGGAATTGCGTGAAGATATTTATTATTTATTATTTATAACATCTACAGTTACAGTACAAAATACTATACAGTAATACTCATACACAAATGTTTGCGCCTATCGCGATTCAAACCAGCAACCCTTAACTTCGAAAGCAGAGTGACTACCGACTAGGCAATCAAAAATAAAAAAAAAACTTATCAAGAAAAATTTAACAGCCTACAAAAAGAACACAAACTTTCTTAGGTTAATTTGTAACTTTTCAATTTAAATTAAATATTACATTTTATAAAAGAAACATACAACCGATTTAATAACTTCCTCCTTCTTTATAAGGTTTTAAAAACAGAAAAATGTAGGCTATATTTTAAGCACGTTTCCGTTCACTGTTCTAAGACCATGATATCTTATAATGTTTCAATTCCTGATCTCAACTAAATTGTTACGATATATTAACAACCACTTGAGGTCTATTCAGAGTAGAATTCAATGTTTTCCAAAACATACATAAGTAATATTATCAGCTATATAGCTGCAAAATAAATAGAAAATAAATACGTCTTTTAAAATCCGCCATTAGAAGTAGGTTGACATTTCAAAACCTTTTCTAAGTGTTCATCTAAACCAATTTAGTTTTTAGCTTAAAATTTACAACAGCCCACATGCAAAACCGGCCACGTACCAAATTAGATTCGATTAAAAGTTTAATTTGTTGAGATTTGGCCATACGTGTTTCACTAAAGTTATAACTACACATTGTTTAATTTATCCAGCCAGGTTTTATTTGAAAACTTTACGACCATTTTCAATTGTTATTTTTTACGCCTTATGGTATAAGTCACGATAGCTGAGTGGTTGGGTGGTCGGAATTTCGAGTTGAGAGACCCAAGTTCGATCCCCAGGTGACAGGCACGTATCAATGGGTTTTTCAAAACTTATGTACAAATATCGATGGCTTGGACATAAAGGCGGCGACGGGCTCACCACCTGTCACGTTATCCCGAAAATATCTTCGGAGGAAGGTGGGTCGAAGGGACTTAAATGTCTATACTAGACCTCTGTCTACCCCTGTATTGGAAATTGCGTGAAGATATTTATTATTTATTATTTATAACATCTATAGTTACAGTACAAAATACTATACAGTAATACTCATACACAAATGTTTGCGCCTATCGCGATTCAAACCAGCAACCCTTAACTTCGAAAGCAGAGTGACTACCGACTAGGCAATCAAAAATAAAAAAAAACATATCAAGAAAAATTTAACAGCCTACAAAAAGAACACAAACTTTCTTAGGTTAATTTGTAACTTTTCAATTTAAATTAAATATTACATTTTATAAAAGAAACATACAACCGATTTAATAACTTCCTCCTTTCTTTATAAGGTTTTAAAAACAGAAAAATGTAGGCTATATTTTAAGCACCTACGTTTCCGTTCACTGTTCTAAGACCATGATATCTTATAATGTTTCAATTCCTGATCTCAACTAAATTGTTACGATATATTAACAACCACTTGAGGTCTATTCAGAGTACAATTCAATGTTTTCCAAAACATACATAAGTAATATTATCAGCTATAGAGCTGCAAAATAAATAGAATATAAATACGTCTTTTAAAATCCGCCATTAGAAGTAGGTTGACATTTCAAAACCTTTTCTAAGTGTTCATCTAAACCAATTTAGTTTTTAGCTTAAAATTTACAACAGCCCACATGCAAAACCGGCCACGTACCAAATTAGATTCGATTAAAAGTTTAATTTGTTGAGATTTGGCCATACGTGTTTCACTAAAGTTATAACTACACATTGTTTAATTTATCCAGCCAGGTTTTATTTGAAAACTTTACGACCATTTTCAATTGTTATTTTTTACGCCTTATGGTATAAGTCACGATAGCTGAGTGGTTGGGTGGTCGGAATTTCGAGTTGAGAGACCCAAGTTCGATCCCCAGGTGACAGGCACGTATCAATGGGTTTTTCAAAACTTATGTACAAATATCGATGGCTTGGACATAAAGGCGGCGACGGGCTCACCACCTGTCACGTTATCCCGAAAATATCTTCGGAGGAAGGTGGGTCGAAGGGACTTAAATGTCTATACTAGACCTCTGTCTACCTGTATTAAAATTGCGTGAAGACAACTGGCCCATTTATTTTGACATACATAGCCAGAGACATCAGATCGACATTTGTCACGATTCTTACGTACCTCTTTCCCTTCTTCAATAGTACACGGATATCTAGTCGAGATATCCGTGTACTATTGACTCTTCTCTTTTCAAGCAATTTGCTCACATGGACTTCGGATGTTAGTCTAGGCACACCTCGACCCCTCTTATTGTTAACTTTTGCGCACTGATTTGTTCAAGGTGAAAAAATTGTTTTCAAGATAAAAAGTATGCTTTGTCCTTCCCCGGAGTTTGAACTACTAGCATGCCAAATTTCACCAAAACTGGTTTAGCGGTCGTAATTAAGAACAGACCCTGTGGCAGAGAGAGGGACGGGGAGAGATATGGTAAAAAGCTCTACTCTGAACACCAAACAATAATACATACAAATATATTATCCAAAATAAATTCATCATATTGTTACAATTTTATTTCTTTTCTTGTCTTTGCTTCAAATATTTATTTCTTACAAAATAAATATTGTGTTAAAGCATAATATTTGTCTGATAAAATATTGTTAAAACCGCTCGTTCCGCCCGTGTCAGTTGAAATTTTAACTTTTTTCTCTTTAATTTAATCACATAAAGATTCAGCATAAATATGCTTTAAAAATTAATAAAATTGCATAATAAAAATTTAGTTGGCGTTATGGTATTGATAATTCCTAACTGAAAAGTCAGGAATATCAAATTGTCACTTGATAAAGGGATAATAGGTGGCGCCTATGGCAATAAACAAGGCATAAGTAATAAGAGAGTATACAGATTTAAAATTTCAACTGATGCGTGTAAGACACGGTGGCTCAGAGGTAAGAGTGTCAGAGGTGAGAGTCGCCATGGATTTGCGAAGATAATGGGTTCGAATCCCGCCCGTGTCAGATGAAATTTTAACTTATTTCTCTTTTATTTAATCACATAAAAGTTCAACATAAAAATGCTTTAAAAATCAATAAAATTGCACAATAATCCATACTCAAATAAACAAAATTGAGTGGATTTTTATCTAGTAAATCCAAAGAATCTATCGTAAAGTAAAGAGTTAGTTGTGTAATGGCATAAGAGTATGCCGCCGACTGAGAGAACCTTGAATAAATAAATACATACATAGAAATGGACAGCATGACATGCTTTGTTCTGATACCAAAGTGAGCAGCTTAAGAACTTGTATTATGGAATTACCTATATTACCACAGACCCGAGAAAAAGTTGAAAAAATAGTTACCTGTAATAGAACCCGTTGCCTCATAGCTGGCGACACTATGAAAACTGGTGCATGAGCCACTCGTCCAAGGAGGTCGTCAAATTATCCTTCAATATCCCTTTCCTTTTTTTTCTTAAGAACATCCTTATTAACTCCTGTAATTTAGTTATAATGTTGTTCGTGATGGTTATTGCGTATAGTTCTGTAAACGAAGGCATATTTAAGACTTTTAGTCGCTTAGGACACCCACCAGGATTATCCAGGATTTAATCACGAAATCTCTGGGAGATCGAGGAGATCCATAAATTTTGAATGCATTTTAAATGTTTCGACTCTTTTCTGATGTAATTGCGTTGTTTGGGTCTTAGTATCATCTGATGATAATCCGATAACGATATAAATCGTACATAAGTTTAGAAAAAAGCCATTGATCGATCCGCCAGGTGATCAAACTCGGATCTCTCGACTCGAATTCTGATCATCCAACCACTTGGCTATGGCGACTTCTAATAATTTATATTAGTATTAATAAAAAGTATAATATTTTTTTTTTCAGATAACTGAATGGTCATAACTCAATCTCAGTGCACCGCTCGGCCGAACACGGACCGCTCTGTCTACATTTGACAGAAGTTCGAAGCAATATTTTTTATGACGACTGTTATACGTGTGCGGGCATAGAAAGTTCCAACTTCTATATATTTATCTCTTACATATACGATATGTAGATCAAGCTAGATATAATTATTATTAGTGTTATTTAATATAATTAACCATATGTATTAAAAAACTGTTGGTAAAGCAGTTTAGTCTATTACTTACAATCTGTATATACTAAGCAGTATATAAAGATTGTATGTTTATTAAATTGATTGTAAAGTAACTTGTAAAGTAACTAAATTTCGTCAGATTAGTTAAGTCCAACTACGACTCAGATTTATCGATGAATCCGAATCGGCTGGGCAGCGTTTAAGAAACTACGCCACATTTTCTCGTTGAATAGAATCTCGTCGAAAGCTTACAAACAGTTTCGCGTTTAGTATGGGTAAGAATAGTGCCACCGCCTCGCTTCCCGCGGGTGTCGTAAGAGGCGACTGAGGGCAAAGCCTTGAAAATACAATTGGCTACTAACACATGGCAGGATAACCATCTCGAAAAACACCAGACCAGTATTCAGTTAAACAATGAAGGGCAGCAGCGTCTAAAGAGTCAGGCCAAGCGTGGCGAATGCCAACTGTATGTCCGCGTGATTGAATCCGTAACAAAAGCATCCGCAGTAGTAACCGAGATCAACACCCAACCGTAAGGATCAGCACACTGTGGTGACAATGGGCTGTATGCATTCTACATAGATCGTGGAACTGACAACACGCCGTTCCCAATACTGGGGTAGACACTTTTTTTTAAATTTATAATACCAGAAACGGAATAAAATTTCAACAAACTTATCATTAGAGCTAATTTCGCAGCAGTTCGCAGTTCTCAGTCATTTGCAAAGGAATAAAAACAGCAACTTATCCTATTCGCTCTTCATCTAAGAGACCATCGAATAAATCCCGCTCGGGTCACGATCTGACGTAATTGGTCCACGTAACATCCACGACGTGATACTTGAGCTCTCTGTGAGTTTGTATCTCTGTAGTGCCAGCGTTTGTCTTAATTATATGATTTGTATCCAGTCATTGGGAAGAGACAAATTAATTTAAGGTACATTATAAATTCCAAAACCACGTTTTTGGAGTTCTTTAAATGTTAATTAAAAGTTTCATTTCAATAACATGTTTTATATACTTTCACACGTATCCACAGAACTAGAATATCCAAGCGGGGTAGATCAAAGGTATATAAATTGGAAGGCGTATTTTCTCCATTTACCTACGTTCGCATGCAAACTTTTATTTGCTTCCCAAAAAATGCATACTCGTATACATAAAATGACATTAGGTTGGGCAACATCAAAACTTGTCCAGACTTAGCTAGGAATACATAATAAGAAATTGAATAAAATTAAATAAATAAGAAATATATTATTTATTTTTTTCCTAATTATATTCAAATTTTTAAAATTGGAAGATGCTCTGGAAACTATTTTTAAAGCAGTTTAGGAGCTTTTGCAATTCAGAGATTTTTACATCAGGAGAATGTGTTTTACAGGAACGTATCCTAAACATTACATAGCACATATAAAAATCTATGACTCGAGTATAAACATTCATATCCATCACACAAATAATTGCCTCTAGCGAGATTCATGCCCGACTCTATGCTCCTAAGGTAGCGACACTCCATCGTTCATCCCTTAGGTATTGATTTTGGTGTATCACTTATATAAAGTATCTTTTATAATCGTGTTTCAAATTTATCTCCACCAACTCGACGTTTCTATTTACCATTTAAAATGGTATATTGTGTGATTAGAATTTTAATTAAACACATTAACCTGTTTTACATATTATTTTTTAATTATTAATGTGTGGAATGTTTTAAGTGTACTCTCTCTCTCTCTCTCTCATCTCTCTTTTTTTCTCTCCTCTTTTTTTAAAAGGCGAAGAACAAGACAGAGGATATCAACTAAGTTTCTTTCGTCTGTTTCTTCTCCGTTAGTGGAACATCTTTACGAACCGGTGGTAGGTTAAAAAAATTAAAATCGAAAAATGTTATCATATATTACTTATGTCGATAAATAAATTACTTATATTTGAATTTACTATACGTAAAAAATTACCGAGTAGTTGGGTGAGCTGAATTTGATATAAGACACTGGAGTTCGATCCCCGTGAGTTAAACATATACAGTCGACCTAGTGAAAGTATTTTTATGTATTATAAAATACTATTACAATGGCTAGATTTAATAGTGACACTTTAAAATTAAAATAATAATAATAAATAAAGAAATATCTTCACACAGTTCCCAATACGGGGGTAGACAGAGGTCTAGTCTAGACAATTAAGTCTTAGACAACGTAACAGGTGGTGAGCCCGTCGCCGCCTTTTTGTCCAAGCCTACGATATTATTCGTACATAAGTTTTTTTAAAAAACCCATTGGTACAAGCCTGCCACCTGGGGATCGAACTCGGGTCACTCGACTCGAAATTCCGACCACCCAACCATTCGTATATCATGACTTTTTTTTTAATTAAAATAAATTAAATTAAATCGTACATAAGTATTGAAAAAACCCATTGGAACGAGCCTTGGGGATCGAACCCGAGTCTCGTAACTCGTATTCCGATTATCCAACCATTCGGCTATCGTGACGTAAAAGAGAAAAAA
Source organism: Sericinus montela (assembly GCA_029286605.1). Classification (NCBI taxonomy): domain Eukaryota; kingdom Metazoa; phylum Arthropoda; class Insecta; order Lepidoptera; family Papilionidae; genus Sericinus; species Sericinus montela. The sequence goes on from JAGSMR010000109.1 coordinate 337,936, forward strand.
AAATAAAAAAATAATTTACATAAAAGCAAACACACTCACATAGTAATGTACCAAGCTAGAATCGTGTTAAAAGAAATTAAAACAAAAATAAATATAAATATTCAATTTTTTTTAGTTAAGCCTTTTATGTTTACTTTCAGAGAATTCAATTACATTATCATCACCTCCAGGCCAAACAAGGGTAAGAAAAGGTCCAAACGGTTTTTCTTCTGGGACACTAACAAAATGGTCTCGTATCTTACTGACTCGGCAGACGGAGTTTTATGTTTATTGAAAACTAAAAAAAACAGGTATAACATGTATTTTGATGCTAAAATCTTCACATCTTTCTTAATACTTAGGTAGACAGAGAGCTGAATAATTGAGTCCTTTCGACCCACTTTTCACTGCAAATGATTTTTGCGACAACTTGACAGGCGGTGAGCCTGACGCCACCTTTATAACCAAGCCAACGATATACATAAATCGCAAACAAGTTTTGAAAAAACTATTAGTGGATCGATCTTGGGTCTCTTGACTATTTTGATAATAAAGCGTATTAAATAAACATCAAGTTGTTACAAACAAAATATCTTCACGCCATTCCCAATACAGGGGTAAAAAGAGGCCTAAATAATTGAGTACTTTCGACCCACTTTTGACCGTCGATGTTTTTGAAACAACGTGACAGGCGGTGAGCGTGTAAAGATTTATACGTGGTGCGTAGTGGATGGCTGGGTTAAGCTATTAATTATATATTTATGCGTTTTGAAAAAGTATTTTGCAAATGAGATGATAGTATGATTGGTACGTACCAATCGTTAGATGATTGAACATAAAGACATCGACATGCGCACCATCTGTCAAGAAGTTATTAGGGACAACGTGACAGATAATGAGCCGGTCGGTATATATGTTATTATGTTCAAGATAACGGTACAATTTACTTGCAATGAAATGCAGAACCACAAGAAGTTTCTACTTCATAACGTATTATTCAAAGCTGTGACCTCAACAGTCAAGCTGATGCTGCCGCTTAGCTCAAACATGAACACGTCTTTTGACAATAGTCGAAGAGATAACGTGAATACGTATATAAGAGGGGTAGCAGAGGTGTACCCTTCTTATGTACGTACACACCGATGGAAGCGAAGGTAATACGAAGCGTCTTACGTCTTCAGAGTTCAGAGAAAACTTTATCCGGATTTTTATTGCATGATTGTGTAATAAACATGATTGTGTAGTTGTTCCACCAATAGTATTTGTGGTGCTTTTTTGTTTGTTTCGAGACAGGAAATAGTTCGTTAAATGAATATTATATACTTTTATTCTGTTGCTTCGGTTTCATAATGTACCACCCCTTGCGTTTCGTGGATGTCGTAAGAGACGATTAATGGAAGACATGAATACTATTGACTTACGAAAAACTCAAAACTATGAAACTAAAATACAACAGGCAGTGCCGGGCAGCGTTTTAGGGCGTCTGGCACTTCGCTCGCCAATCGAATAGCCTGCGCCCCACCTACGACTGCCCTTCTTGTATACGTATATACCCACCTTCCACCGAAGACATTTTTGGTATATCGTGACAAGTGGTAAGACACCATCTTTATATCCCAGCCAACAATATAAAGCTTACATAAGTTTATAAAAAAAACCTTGTTACGAACCTGCCACCTCCGGATCGAACTCGGATTTTTCACTCAATTCCGATCACCCAACCACCAACTCTCAAATTTAGCATAAAACGCTTAAATTTCTCAATTTCCTCCATGTGTACACTTTTTTTTTTGTTTACGAATAAATAATGTCGAATGAACGATAGCCTAGTGATCGGAATCTGAGTCAAGAGACCAGAGTTCGATCTCAAAGTAGCAAAACATATGTACGATTTATATCGTTGGCTTGAACAAAAAGGGCGACAGGCTCACCATTGATCACGTTGTCCCAAAAACTTGCGATGGAAGGTGGGTCGAAAGGACTTAATTGTCTAGATCTCTATCTACTACTGCATTGGTTATGGGGTGAATGTATTTATATTTTAATAATAGTTCATTCCGAACAGTGACACTTCTGATGTTCTATTAAAACAGCACTCGTTTCTTATTCCAAGAAATGTTACCTACGAGAAATTAAGTGGAATCAACTTAATGGACTGTATTCAGAGAATTAATGACGTGACGGTGTGATGCCGAGGTGGACAAAATTAATAATGAGTACAACATTAATTCTTGTTAATATTTTTGAAATTTGTTTCTTAGAAGTGAGGTCGTTTCGGAAAATGTGCTACGTTATGAAATAAATTGAGGCATTTTATGTCCTGTGATTTATTATTTCATAGTCGTGATTTAAACTGTTAAACATTGAATTGGAAACTGAGGGTAGTTCAAAGAAAATAATACAAAAACTTCTCCGTACAGAAGTTCACTACATAATACTATTTGTTGGCGTTTTACACTACTATATTATATTTTATCGTAAATAGTTTGGAATAACTTAAGAATACCTGAAGATAGTGTTTAAAAAATAATTATTATGAGATTCATAAGGTAAATATACGAAATATTCGAGAGCGTGTTAATAATTCGTATTAAAATAATTGCTTTGCTCCTTTGGTATTTTATTACTGTTACAAAGACCAATAAAAATAGCAATAAAACATCAAATGTCCCTATTTAATATACTTGCGATGTAAAATTTTTATGCTTATCTCATTGCTATGAAAATCTCTCCGACGACCCGATATAGCATAGTTGGTAGCGACTCTTGTACTCCAGCCTTGGATTTTTATGTATATATTCAAATATTTAGGTGTGTATGTAAGTGTCTAGTCTCGTTGGCGTAAACACGTTGTCCCAAAGAAGCTGAGGTGCAAAGTGGATAGAAAAGATGACGTTTTGAGCCTCTGCCCACACCAGTATTGGGAAACTAATTGAATCAATCAATAATAATACTTTTATTGTACAGAAAAAAGGAGAAATAGAGAAAAAGAAACTTATATAGCAGTGACAAATCTGTGGCCTTATCGCTGCATAGCGAACTCTTTAAGTCAACCAAAGCCCTAAAGGGAATTAGAAATTACGTAAAAATATAAAAAGAAATCTCTAAAATTTACATGAAAAGGTATGTGAACATCATGTCTACATAAATATTTGCAAATCTGACTTCTCTACTTTTTTTAATGTAGTTGTAATAATAATAATTAAAAATTTTAATTTCCATTATTAATTTTTAAATATTTATATGACTATTTGTAGCTGGACAACGGATACTGACTTAACTTGGTGACTAGTCCTTTACAGAGTGAAAATTCTCTCATGGAATGCTCTCCCGGCTATTGAATTTCCTAATGCATGCAACCTACACCTCTTCATGGTGCAAGTACTTAGGCTTCTTATGAGTAAACTCGCTCCACCGCTGACCTTATGCTTAATGCTTATGTTAGGACATTTTGCCTAAAAATAAAAAATATGTTTAGATATACTACATATTCTACCCTCGTCTATTGCGTTGATAAATATACTCTTCGAATTTAATTCGATTTTATACAATAAAAGTTAAAAAAGCTATTAGGAATCAAAAGAAATACATCTAAATGAAGTGCCTATAGACTTGAACTTAAAATCCTGTGCTGTAACTTGAAATCCTGTGCTGATCAGATATCTCCAATTTTAACTTATATTATTAACTTATCATTTGAATGCGGAATATTCCCAGAAAAACTAAAAACATCTATAATTAAACCCATATTTAAAAAAGGAAATAAAAAAGATATAAATAATTATCGACCCATAGCTCTTATTCCAATAATAGCGAAAACATTTCAAAAAGCAATGCATAGTAGACTTTACAGATTTTTATATAAATATAAAGTTATACGGGAAGAACAAAACGGCTTCCAAAAAGACAAATCCACCACTTTAGCTCATTTCATGCTTGTTAACCATATAACGCAGAACATTGACAAAGGTAGAAAGGTTACCGGTGTTTTTTTCGATATGAGTAAGGCTTTCGATTTTGTAGAACACGATCTGCTGCTAAATAAAATTGAAAACTATGGCGTTAGAGGAATTGCACATGAATGGGTAAAATCTTACTTATTTAACAGAAAGCAATATGTACAAATAACTAGAACTAATGAATATGGAGATCAAGTCACTTATAGCTCGAATTTAAAACAAATTTCTAAAGGCGTCCCTCAGGGCACTATCCTCGGACCCCTATTTTTTATTTTATACATCAATGATCTACCATTAGCAATCAATCAGCAATGTATCTTATATGCCGATGACATATCAGTCCTTGTAGCAGATGAAAAGAAACCTTCAGAGTATGAACATCTAGTTAATTATACAGTATATACAGTAATATCAACTATAAAATGGTTAGAAAATAATAATTTATGTCCAAACTTACTTAATACTAAACATATTAAATTCTCCACAAATTGGGCAAATATTCCAAAAAATTAAAGCTATGAACCATAACCAAGAAATTGAAAATGTTACAGAAGTAAAATTTCTTGGCTTAACTTTAGACCAACACTGTAGTTGTAAAACACATATAAGATTAATGTGCGACAAATTAAATAAGTTTCTTTATGCGCTTAGGCGACTGAGAAACTTAGTTAATAAAGAAGTAGCGATGTTAGCGTATCATGGTTAAGTGGGATCTATCTTACGTTATGGAATTTTAATCTGGGGAAATCCCACAAATTTCACCAGAGCTAAGCTAAGCTATTACAAAAATACAGAAAAAATGTCTTAGAGCAATCTGTGGATGTGGCCCTCTTGAATCTTGTAGACCAATTTTCAAAGAGCTAAAAAAATATTCTAAATTGTTTCTTAGATGTACTGATGCAAATGTATGATTTCCACATCGAGACATAATGAAGTTAACTTTTCCTAGGTGCAAAACATCTTTATTTCAGAACAAATTGTTATTTTATGTGTATATTGATATATATATATATATATATATATATATATATATATATATATATATATATATATATATATATATATATATATATATATATATATATATATATATATATATATATATATATATATATATATATATATATATATATATATATATATATATATATATATATATATATATATATATATATATATTCAAGTGAAATTCAGTACTTACTCTTAAATGGCTCATTAAAAATTGTTTCTATTCAGTAGATGATTTTTTTGCTTTAAGCAGAAATAAGTACTGTTTCTTTTTGGTAAATCTGCAAAAATTATATTTGTACCTGATTCTTCTTTTGTAGTAATTTTTGTTCTTTTTTTTTCATTACTTATATATACCACTACGGAATATATCGTAATTGTATTAGCTTCATATTTTAATGATTTTGTGTAATAGTTGAAACCTTATTTTTAGAAATATTGCCTGACCTGGAGACTGTTACTACCAAATATTAGACGAACTTTAGATAATGAAATTAGTGTATAACTTTTCTTGACAATAATCTATATATTATTAATGTTTAGTAAAATTCTATCCTTTAAATTCTATAATTAAGTATTTTAAATTCCATTTCGTATGTATTTGCATGCCGACATGGTGAAATATAATTGACATATATGTATAGTTTAAACATCTGTAATTACCATATTTCCTGCAAATAAATAAATAAATATAAACATAGTTCAATGCCGCATATAGTTCTCTCCGGTAAGTAGCATTTGTAGTAACTCAGTACAAAAAATCCTACGACCTCAACAGACAAATGAGGAACACACAGGCTCTTAGTTTTTCAGTTTGATTCTCGGACCGGTCAATTAAAAAAAAAACACTTTCTACATTGTCTCGGATGTGTGGTACTTTTGTTGCTTACAATTCCATAACTAATGTTATCCCTATCTATGTATATATGTATTTATTTAAAAATATAAAAAATAGTACAAGTCCTCCTCTGTGGAAGCCCGTTCTGATTAATCTTTATCTGAAATTTTTCGAGATCAATCATCGTTTGTTTTCCTGTCATCGGTCGGTAGCCAATTGAATTTTCAAGGCGCGTCCCTAAGTAACGTCACTAAGTAACCATACAATACCCAAGAGAAAAAGGAGTGTTGTCAGCTAACGCTATTACCACACAATGTTTCATATGGTTTCAAAATATAAATATGTCATGTGATGCGAATGGAAGAAAACAATGCGACTGTAAATCGAATAAATATTACTTCATGCAATTTCCAAAACAGAGGTCTAGACGTAGTTAGATTAACGTACGTTTGATCTCGAGTTATGAATGCTTATGTGAAGATATGAAATTTTTTTTATAAAGTATGAACCTGTTATTGGCAATAAGTATAATTTTAAGATTTTTTGTTATATTTTTAATGTACTGTTGGTTCTATGATATTAAATAAATAAATAAATAAATAAATAAATAAATAAATAAATAAATAAATAAATAAATAAATAAATAAATAAATAAATAAATAAATAAATAAATAAATAAATAAATAAATAAATAAATATATATATATATATATATATATATATATATATATTCAAGTGAAATTCAGTACTTACTCTTAAATGGCTCATTAAAATTGTTTCTATTCAGTAGATGATTTTTTGCTTTAAGCAGAAATAAGTACTGTTTCTTTTGGTAAATCTGCAAAATTTATATTTGTACCTGATTTTTCTTTTGTAGTAATTTTGTTCTTTTTTTTCATTACTTATATATACCACTACGGAATATATCGTAATTGTATTAGCTTCATATTTTAATGATTTTGTGTAATAGTTGAAACCTTATTTTTAGAAATATTGCCTGACCTGGAGACTGTTACTACCAAATATCAGACGAACTTTAGATAATGAAATTAGTGTATAACTTTTCTTGACAATAATCTATATATTATTAATGTTTAGTAAAATTCTATCCTTTAAATTCTATAATTAAGTATTTTAAATTCTATTTCGTATGTATTTGCATGCCGACATGGTGAAATATAATTGACATATATGTATAGTTTAAACATCTGTAATTACCATATTTCCTGCAAATAAATAAATAAATATAAACATAGTTCAATGCCGCATATAGTTCTCTCCGGTAAGTAGCATTTGTAGTAACTCAGTACAAAAAATCCTACGACCTCAACAGACAAATGAGGAACACACAGGCTCTTAGTTTTTCAGTTTCATTCTCGGACCGGTCAATTAAAAAAAAAAAAACATTTTCTACATTGTCTCGGATGTGTGGTACTTTTGTTGCTTACAATTCCATAACTAATGTTATCCCTATCTATGTATATATGTATTTATTTAAAAATATAAAAAATAGTACAAGTTCTCCTCTGTGGACGTAGTCGCAGTGCATCGTTTCTTACACGTGGCTGGAAGCCCGTTCTGATTAATCTTTATCTGAAATTTTTCGAGATCAATCATCGTTTGTTTTCCTGTCATCGGTCGGTAGCCAATTGAATTTTCAAGGTGCGTCCCTAAGTAACGTCACTAAGTAACCATACAATACCCAAGAGAAAAAGGAGTCTTGTCTGCTAACGCTATTACCACACAATGTTTCATATGGTTTCAAAATATAAATATGTCATGTGATGCGAATGGAAGAAAACAATGCGACTGTAAATCGAATAAATATTACTTCATGCAATTTCCAAAACAAAGGTCTAGACGTAGTTAGATTAACGTACGTTTGATCTCGAGTTATGAATGCTTATGTGAAGATATGAAATTTTTTTTATAAAGTATGAACCTGTTATTGGCAATAAGTATAATTTTAAGATTTTTTGTTATATTTTTAATGTACTGTTGGTTCTATGATATTAAATAAATAAATAAATAAAATTTACATGAATGTAATATTTATTAATTAAGGCGGGTTGGTTAAGTAAGGTGGGTCGACAGAAGTTGTAATTAGAGGTCTAAACAATTTATTAATTTCGTCCACGAAGATAACGTGATTATCATAAAATTGGTAAATAACACAAGTATAGAAAAAAAATCATTGTGATGACCCTTTCTCCTGGAGATTAAACTATATTCTCTTGATTTAAATCCACCATCCAACCACAATACTATCGTGCAACGAAAAATACTAAATGGAAAGGTTGTTTTTGGTAACGGTTTTTATAGGCAAGGTAATATTTGGATTAATGCTGGCCATGTTTGTATTTGAGTCAAGTATTATTTTTGAATTTTCGGTACACATGTATTCGGTAGATATGGTTTGTAATTGGATCGTAGATAAATAGTCGTCTATTGTAGATGATATATAAATTTGAAATTTCCTAGCATTCATGAAAACAAATTAAAAATTCTAATAATACAATATTTTTATTGTAATTGCGACACGAGAATTGGGAATCTCCTTTTTCCTCATTGAGCTAGTGTCAGAAGCGAAAAAGGAAAAGCTTTTAAAAGTCCATGGAGCATTGTGATTTTGTCTATAGGGACAATTTAAAACATTAAAGGTGTATTGGGTTATTGTTCGCTCTCATTACCTATCGGATATATACTATAAAATATTAGTCTAACAATAACGTCATTCCAAATTTAAATTTGACATCATCAAACACGACATTACTATCGAAAGGAATAAAGTAAACACTTCGAGGAAAAAAATATCCAATAACATACAGCCGCACTTATTAAGCTTCAAAAGTAAAAGTCGGATAAAAGTTTCTTCTCTAGCTGTAATAACGCTTTTTGTTACTTTATTGGATTTCTTTGGAGATTGGATTCCGAAAAAAGAAAGAAATGACATTTAATCTTTGTATTCATAAAACAAATCCGTTCAACAAATGACAAGTAACGTTACAAATATTTACGAAATAGCAGCTTCATAAAAGCTGTAATGAAATAAATTTACTCATATTGCACACAAGTACGAAGTTGTCCTACTAATATTATAACTTTTTTGTTTGTTAGTGTGGCGTGAAGATATATTACAAAAAATTCAGAGCAAATACGAAAATAACATTACATAATATGTTACCAACTGGCGTAGAAAATAGTTAATGTAGTAAATACGATAGCTATGAGTAGTTGGTGGTGGAAATTCAAATCAGGAGACCAGTGTCGATCCCCAGAAAGATGGCTCGTACCAATGTATTTTTTCGAAACTTGTGTACGATTTATATCATTGGCTTGGACACTAAGATAATGGCTTACTACCTCTTACTTATTCTTTATATCATCACGCGTTTCCTAGTACTGGGGTAGAAAGGACTAGACAATTAAGTTTTTTCGACCCACTTTGCGCCCAAAATTATTTGTGTCTAGCCTAATGCCTTCTTAGTGTCCAATTTGATGGTAAAATATAATGAGACACATATTTAGATAGTTGATTATTTATATAACTGGTATTGGAAAATAAAGATACATGACTCGAGTACAAACATCACATGAATAGTTTTCCCCTATTGGGATTTTAATCAGAAATCATTGGCATCGTATGTTATTTTTTAAACCAATGAGGACAAAAGAATACTAAAGTATCACGAACGCAGATATCCCACAGTGGATGGCCCAGGTATGGTTGGTCACATAAGTTGCACAACTCACAATTAATGGGGAAGAAAAGTTCTCTAGTGGCGTTCGCGTATTAGCTACGCAAGATAAGACAACTGTGTAATTACATACTGCTGATATTTACCTTCTTGCTGTGCTGCTGTTAATGCTGTAAAGTCTTAAACTGTCAGTTATTAATTTCAAAATAATGATTTGTAGAAATATTTAAAAAAAAATCCGTGAAAATGAAAAAAAAAACTTCCGTAAGAAAGAAATAAAAGCAATGATAATTATATTGGTTACTATATTTTAAAGCCTTAGCAAAAAAGCAAACTGATTTTTAATGAATAAAATAGGTAAAATCGGTTAAACTCAGGACCTCCGGTAGGTTCGTAACTAGTCGTAGGTAACCGATTATTATGACGTGAGTTTAGTCGTTTTTATCTATTTAATTAATAAGTTCTCACGGAAGTTTTAATCATTGGATTTTTAATGATTGATTTTTAAAATATTCTCGTGCAATATAAGTTACTAGAATTATGTTTTTGAAATAATATCAAAGGAATGATGTGTTATTACATAACGTGTCTTTCAAAAGTAAGTGCTTTTATATGTCTAATCTAATCGTATACTGTATTTAATTTTTACCTTTTAACCTTTAATATTTTAAACGTCTCAAGAGAGCAGCCTTTGTGTAATAAATAAACGTTTCGATGCTTGAATAAATGTTTCTTTACTTTTCTACTCATACATGCTCTTTATAAAAAATATTGACGTATATAATAATAATAATATACAATCTAATAGTAATTCATTTAATTTTAATTTGTTATTCTTAACTTAAACTTTTATATGTATTGTTTTGTGGCAACGAAGAAATCGACTTTATTTTATCTTCTTTCTACAATTTAGCATTTTATCTCTATAATTATGTTATTATAAAATTATATGTACAATTCTGCATTCAAAAGTAAAAGGCAAATATTGCCTTGTCCGAAAAGAAGGTCACCACCTTAGTTGCCACTGATGTGTACCACCCCCAATAATTACGCTGGACTTTTTTGGCCTCGGAACAAGGCATTATCCAGCGAATAGACTTGACTAGACGAATAGAGACTATACTAGACAAATAGAATGGACAACTTTCCACCGCCGTGCTTCGATGGTTTGGGCACGTTGAGCGAATGAGTTAAGACCGAATGGTGAAGAAAATATATAGCGCGAAAGTTAATTTAAAAAGGTGTCGAGTTAGACCGAGACTAACTGTCGAAGACCACGTGAGCAAATAGTTCGAAGAGGGGAGGGTCAAGAGTACTCGGATACCTAGACATGCATTTTTTTATATAAAAGGTAGGCAAACGAGCAGGTGGCTCACGTGATGGTAAGTGATTACCGCCGCCCACCAGAATTGGGGGAGGGGGATGTGTGGGCCACCGGTTACCTGCACTCACCAGACGAAACGCAGAAATTTGTTAGACTTGTTCTTCACGCCGGTATTCTGTGAGGTCGTGGTACTTCCCTGGTCGAGACAGCCCATTCATGCAACTACAAAAGCTGATTCGTGTATGAATGAACATGTATGTAGAAGATAAGGAATCTGAAAGAAGCGAAAGAGGTATGTAGGGATCGTGACACTTGGCAATCTGGTCTCTCTGGCTACCCCGTCAGGGATTGTACGTGAAGATAAGTAAGAAAGTAAGTAAGTAACTTTCAACCGCAGACTCACAGAAATAACTAAAACTAATGAATATTCGAAAAGTAACGCCTGATTCTAGAAACTACTTTAAAAAAAAAATTACACTGAATAAGGAAAAATCTGTAGTAAATAGTATAAAACTACATCCGAGTTCTATCCCCAGACGGTAGGCTCGTCCTAATAACTTTTTTTCAAAATTATGTACTATTTACATTGTTTGCTTGGACATAAAGAAGAGACAGGCTCACCACATGTCACGTTGAATGTCTTTGGGAAAATGTGAGTCGAAAGGGAATAGCGAGAAGTTATTTTTTACTTATTTTAACATGAGAATATAAATTATTTGGGTAATAAAAGTTCACGAATGAAAGAATTAAACTGTTAAACTGCGGGTGAAATAGTGAATGCGGGTGAATTAATTGTTAATGTTTCAACAAATTATGAAATTTCCTCGAATTCATATCTTCAATCGTTTACTTTTTGATATTGCGCAATTCATTCTTGGAATTTACTTATTAATACTGAACCTACACTACTTTTGCCTATACAAGGTTGCCACACGAGAACTTTTTTCCCCAACGGTTATCAGTTCTACGAGCTATGTAGCCGGCCCATTGTCACTACAGCGCGCTGATCCTTACGGCTATGTCAGTTATCTTAGTTCTGCTGCGGATGTCAATGTTGCGGATCTATCGCGCATAGAAACACCGACCATGGCCCTTAACGCCCCTTCAAAGCTTAAGGATATTAAATTAAAGTGAAATTTATAAAATCAACGGAAATGGGCGGGATACTAACCCCAGACATCTGCCGTACCGTGGCTAATAGTGTAGCTCGGAGTCACCGTGTCACACACGCTATTTTCTGGGGAGTTCTTGGGATTTATGTTACGTCAAGGCTACAAATCCTTCACGTTAGCGCCCAAAGACGTGAAAAGTGGTTAGTAATACGGCCAGGCGTGAATATCATGTAAATGTGAAAATATCCCCAATGCAAAAAAATGATTTACAATTTTGTTTAATTCAAACTTTTTATAAAATTTATAATATAATATGAGGTAAATCTTAAACTAGAACTCTAAGATCCGTGTTTCTAAATAAAAACTCTTATTGATTAATCTCATTTTAAATTAAATACAATAAAAATAAAATAGTCACGATAGCCGAGTTGTTGGGTGGTCGGAATTTCGAGTCGAGAGCCCGAGTTCGATCCCAGGTGGTGGTACCAATGAGTTTTTCAAAAACTTATGTACGAATTTCAACGTTGGCTTGGACATAAAGACAGCGACGGGCTCACCACCTGTCACGTTGTCCCGAAAATATCTTCGGAGGAAGGTGGGTCAAAGGCAATTAATTGTCTAGACTTGACCTCTCTCTACCCCTGTATTGGGAATTGCGTGAAGATATTTATATTTTATTATTTATTTATAAATATTTATTTACAGAAAAAATTATGTTAATATTTACAATACTTATTAACTAAAAACTATTATAATCGTAGAGCCCTACTCGCCGTGGCATCGTACCAAGACATGGTTCGTTGCTTTAATTTAAATTAAATGAGATTTGCTTATAACTTTTTATTATTAAATTGCCTATTATAATTTCAGAATATTTGTATGAAATCAAGTCAGTCCGTTGAAATGACCTCGTAATTCCATTGTTGAGCAAATTTCGTCTACATATAAATATGTCTACCTCGCGAGAATCGAACTTGAGTGTCTTTTTTCAATTTCAACTCACCCAACCACTTGGCAATTTTTTACGTGTGGTAAATTCAATTATAAATAATTTATTCATTAACATAAGTAATATATAATTACATTTATCGATTGTTATTGATTTATTCTACTACCGTTTCGTAATAATGATCCACTAACGGAGAAGAAACAAGCGAAAGAAACTCAGTTAATATCCTCCGTCTTGTATTTTTTCGCGTTTTTTTTTAAATGACTTAATATGTCATTTAAAAAAAAGGAGGAAAAAGAGAGACGAGAGAGAAAGATGGTACACTTAAAATATTCCACACATTAATATTTAAAATTAATGAGTAAAACTGGTAAAAAAATTCTAATCACACAATAGACTATTTTAAATGGTAAATAGAAACGTCGAGTTGGTGGAGATGAATCTGAAACACGATAACGAGTGAAACGAGTCAAGAATTCAGGATGTATGTTATAAACTTAGTTTTAATTTGGAGTTACTTGTTTGTTTTATACTTTGTCACAGATAACATTTTAATCATGTCTCTTTATAAATTATAAAAGTGATACACCAACAACATTACCTGAGGGACTCGATAACCGATGAAGTGACGCTATCTTCGAAGCTTAGGGTCGGGCTCGAATCTCGCCGGAGGCAATTATTTGTGTGATGAATATGATTGTTTATACTCGAGTCATGCATGTATGATATGTGTGTATGTACTCAGTAATGTTCAGAATACGTTCCTGTAGAACACAATGCTCAAAAGCTCCAAAACTATATAAAAATAGTTTCAAGCATCTTCCAATTTTAACAATTTAGCATACTTAGAAAATAAATAGCGAGTCACGATAGCCGAGTGGTTGGGTGGTCTAGTTCACCAAAAAGACAAAGGTTTTTTTTTTTCGAAACTTATCATAATACTTATTTATTATTAGGCATATTATTTATATCGTTATACATTAATACGATGAGAGACTCATCACCTCTCACTACTACTAAATGTATCCTTTATATCCTAAATGTATCCTTTCGACCTAATAGTGGGTAGTAATCCTACGTATGATGATTTTAATTTCTTTGTATGATATAAATTTGTATGATATTTTATGAATGAATTTTTGTATACACGCTCATAAACTTCTACTGTAGTCGTCGTCTCCAAAATTTCACGGTTATGATGGCGAAGGAATGTTACATTAAAAACTATCTCCTTTATGTAATAAGTCACGATAACCGAGTGGATAGGTGTACTGGATTCGAGTCAAGAGACCCGAGTTCGATCCCCAGATAGCAGTTTCGTACTAATGTTTTTTTTTTTCAAAAAGTACAAATTATATCGTTGGCTTGGACATAAAGACGGTGACTGGTCTTCGGTGGAAGGTGGGTTGAAAATAAATAATTGTTTAGATCTCTTTCTACTCCAGAATAGGGAAAGGCGTGGAGACATGTATATTATACTCCTAGTTGACAGTGACGCTTTTGAGTCTATGGCGAATAGTTATTTTTTCTGGCAGTTAACTAATTTCAGCAATTAATAAAATTTGCAGACCCGATAGCCGAAGTGGTGTTGGCTCCAAAGTTAAGGATTGCGCGTTCGAATCACATTACGGGCAAACATTTGTGTGATGAATATGAATATTGTTCCTCGAGTGATGGGCGTTAATATGTATTTACAAATATTTATCTGATATGTTGTTGCGTTAGCTTGGACACTAAGAAGCGATATGCTCACCACTTGACACTTCGGTGAAAATTGGGTCGGAGGAATTTCATTGTCTAAATATCTACCTGGTATGGGGAATTGACTGAAGGTATAAAGTTATTTTAATCACACTGTAAATGTTAAGATAATAATAAATAAATATCTTCACGCACCCCAATACAGGGTAGACAGAGGTCTAGTCTAGACAATTAAGTCACTTCGACCCACCTTCCACCGAAAATATTTTCGGGACAACGTGACAAGTGGTGAGCCCGTCGCCGTCTTTATGTCCAAGCCAACGATATAATTCGTACATAAGTTTTTGAAAACCCATTGGTACGAGCCTGCCACCTAGGGATCGAACTCGGGTCTCTCGACTCGAAATTCCGACCACCCAGCCACTCGGCTATCGTGACTTGTGACGAATTAAATAAGTCAAGGAAGAAAAAGCAAACTTCTTAAAAAAAGACAATTAATTCCTTTCGATCCACCTTTGTATTAAGATATTTTGGTGACAACGTGACAAGGGGAGAGGCTGTCGCCGTCTTTATGTCCTTAAGCCAACGATATAAATCATACATAATCATACATAAGTTATTGAAAATACCCATTGGTACGAGCCTTCCACCTGGGATTCGTTCTCGCCTCTCTAGACTCCAATTCCAATTGTTTGTTTTTTAGTTTCGAGCGTTTCGTCTGGTGAGTGCAGGTAACCGGAGGCCCAACCCCCACTCCCAATTCTGTGGAGGGGGGCACACTAAGGGCGGCAACGCATCTGCTATGCCTCTGGTGCGTGCGTGCGTCCATATCAGGGTGGTGTAAACCCCCCTTATGGGTTGCGAGTTTCGAGGCATTGCCTCATGACTCGGGCGTCTTCTCAGGGGGCTGCTGCTCCCCCGGTCTTGGATACCGCGTTTCAGCGGCGTTGTGTAGGCGTGTTACGTACTTTACGTCTTATGTCGGGTCTTTGCCTCTGGTGACGTTTGGGTCATCCATATCAGAAGTGTAAAGGCCCCCTTATGGGTTGCGAGTTTCGAGGCATTGCCTCATGACTCGGGCGTCTTCTCAGGGGGCTGCTGCTCCCCCGGTCTTGGATATCGCGTTTCAGCGGCGTTGTGTAGGCGTGTTACGTACTTTACGTCTTATGTCGGGACTTTATTGCACTTCCCGGTCCCCGGGCGGGATGCAATGCCCGGGTGGCAATGAGAGAATATCTCTCGAGGTCGCCACTCCGGTGGTCAGGCGTGTAGCGCTAGTCGTTCCTGGATCGCCAGGCGATGTAGGTGTTCATGTGGTCCGTTGTCAGCGCGGTCGTACATTCCGCGCGACACCCGGACCACGAATTCTTCAACCGTTCAATTTTGGGTCCCTGGCGATGACATCATTGCGTACAAAGCGACCCGCTCCAACTATAGTACGTAGTACTATATTCTGTTGGACCTGTAGTCGCCGACGTTGGTATGTTGAGGTGAACGCGTACCACGCAGGCGCCGCGTAAGTAAGTCTGGATCTTATGTATGTTTTATATATACCTATCTTGGTTTTTACAGGTAGCTTTTTTGTTGAAAGTACCGGATAGAGAACCGCCCTCGCTGCTCTCGCGCTGCTTATAGCGTAGTCCACCTGCGCGGTGAGGCGTAGCGATTTATCTATCCGGCAACCAAGATAGGTGGCGGCGCTCTGCCACTTGATCTTTTGCCCTCTTAGTTCGAGTTGTGGTGGCACGCGCCCACGGCGATTGGTGATTATGGCGGATGTCTTCCCGACATTAATAGTCATCCGCCATTTATCTAACCATTCTGGTAATAGGTCAACAGTCGCTGCATCTTCTTGGCAGCGATGTTTGCCGACAGGACGACGTAAAGTACGCGCTGTCGTCCGCGTAGAGTGCGAGCATGACATCGTCTTCCCACTCTCGGACGCGACCCTCGAGCGTGGGGATGTCGTTGGTGTAGATTGCGTACAGGCAAGGAGAAAGACAACTGCCCTGTGGAACGCCTGCTTCTATAGTGCGTACCGCCGAATCGGCTTGCTCGACGGTGACGTAGAAGCTACGCCCTACTAAGAACGATTCTAGTAATCGTAAGTAGCCAGGTGGTATGTTTTCCTCTTGCAGTAGTTTGTATATTAGATTATTTTGTTAGCCTCTGGTATTGCGGGTGTTCATGGGCGGCGGTAATCACTTTACCATCACGTGAGCCACCTGCTCGTTTGCCTCCCTTTTCTATAAAAAAAAGCTTAGGCCAACTCAAGTCGGTTACACTAATGGACAAATGCAATCGACTCGAAATTTAATTACAGCTGCAAAACATTGTTCTATTATACTCCTAGTTGACAGTGACGCTTTTGAGTCTATGGCGAATAGTTATTTTTCTGGCAGTTAACTAATTTCAGCAATTAATAAAATTTGCAGACCCGATAGCCGAAGTGGTGTTGGCTCCAAAGTTAAGGATTGCGCGTTCGAATCACATTACGGGCAAACATTTGTGTGATGAATATGAATATTGTTCCTCGAGTGATGGGCGTTAATATGTATTTACAAATATTTATCTGATATGTTGTTGCGTTAGCTTGGACACTAAGAAGCGATATGCTCACCACTTGACACTTCGGTGAAAATTGGGTCGGAGGAATTTCATTGTCTAAATATCTACCTGGTATGGGGAATTGACTGAAGGTATTAAGTTATTTTAATCACACTGTAAATGTTAAGATAATAATAAATAAATATCTTCACGCAATTCCCAATACAGGGTAGACAGAGGTCTAGTCTAGACAATTAAGTCACTTCGACCCACCTTCCACCGAAAATATTTTCGGGACAACGTGACAAGTGGTGAGCCCGTCGCCGTCTTTATGTCCAAGCCAACGATATAATTCGTACATAAGTTTTTGAAAACCCATTGGTACGAGCCTGCCACCTAGGGATCGAACTCGGGTCTCTCGACTCGAAATTCCGACCACCCAGCCACTCGGCTATCGTGACTTGTGACGAATTAAATAAGTCAAGGAAGAAAAAGCAAACTTCTTAAAAAAAGACAATTAATTCCTTTCGATCCACCTTTGTATTAAGATATTTTGGGGACAACGTGACAAGGGGAGAGGCTGTCGCCGTCTTTATGTCCTTAAGCCAACGATATAAATCATACATAATCATACATAAGTTCTTGAAAATACCCATTGGTACGAGCCTTCCACCTGGGATTCGTTCTCGCCTCTCTAGACTCCAATTCCAATTGTTTGTTTTTTAGTTTCGAGCGTTTCGTCTGGTGAGTGCAGGTAACCGGAGGCCCAACCCCCCCCCCCACTCCCAATTCTGTGGAGGGGGGCACACTAAGGGCGGCAACGCATCTGCTATGCCTCTGGTGCGTGCGTGCGTCCATATCAGGGTGGTGTAAAAGCCCCCCCCCCTTATGGGTTGCGAGTTTCGAGGCATTGCCTCATGACTCGGGCGTCTTCTCAGGGGGCTGCTGCTCCCCCGGTCTTGGATACCGCGTTTCAGCGGCGTTGTGTAGGCGTGTTACGTACTTTACGTCTTATGTCGGGTCTTTGCCTCTGGTGACGTTTGGGTCATCCATATCAGGGGGGTGTAAAAGGCCCCCCTTTATGGGTTGCGAGTTTCGAGGCATTGCCTCATGATTCGGGCGTCTTCTCAGGGGGCTGCTGCTCCCCCGGTCCTGGGTACCGCGTTTCAGCGGCGTTGTGTAGGCGTGTTACGTACTTTACGTCTTATGTCGGGACTTTATTGCACTTCCCCGGTCCCCGGGCGGGATGCAATGCCCGGGTGGCAATGAGAGAATATCTCTCGAGGCCGCCACTCCGGTGGTCGAGCGTGTAGCGCTAGTCGTTCCTGGATCGCCAGGCGATGTAGGTGTTCATGTGGTCCGTTGTCAGCGCGGTCGTACATTCCGCGCGACACCCGGACCACGAATTCTTCAACCGTTTCAATTTTTAGGTCCCTGGCGATGACATCATTGCGTACAAAGCGACCCGCTCCAACTATAGTACGTAGTACTATATTCTGTTGGACCTGTGGTCGCCGACGTTGGTATGTTGAGGTGAACGCGTACCACGCAGGCGCCGCGTAAGTAAGTCTGGATCTTATGTATGTTTTATATATACCTATCTTGGTTTTTACAGGTAGCTTTTTTGTTGAAAGTACCGGATAGAGAACCGCCCTCGCTGCTCTCGCGCTGCTTATAGCGTAGTCCACCTGCGCGGTGAGGCGTAGCGATTTATCTATCCGGCAACCAAGATAGGTGGCGGCGCTCTGCCACTTGATCTTTTGCCCTCTTAGTTCGAGTTGTGGTGGCACGCGCCCACGGCGATTGGTGATTATGGCGGATGTCTTCCCGACATTAATAGTCATCCGCCATTTATCTAACCATTCTGGTAATAGGTCCAACAGTCGCTGCATCTTCTTGGCAGCGATGTTTGCCCGACGGGACGACGTAAAGTACGCGCTGTCGTCCGCGTAGAGTGCGAGCATGACATCGTCTTCCCACTCTCGGACGCGACCCTCGAGCGTGGGGATGTCGTTGGTGTAGATTGCGTACAGGCAAGGAGAAAGACAACTGCCCTGTGGAACGCCTGCTTCTATAGTGCGTACCGCCGAATCGGCTTGCTCGACGGTGACGTAGAAGCTACGCCCTACTAAGAACGATTCTACTAATCGTAAGTAGCCAGGTGGTATGTTTTCCTCTTGCAGTAGTTTGTATATTAGATTATTTTGTTAGCCTCTGGTATTGCGGGTGTTCATGGGCGGCGGTAATCACTTTACCATCACGTGAGCCACCTGCTCGTTTGCCTCCCTTTTCTATAAAAAAAAGCTTAGGCCAACTCAAGTCGGTTACACTAATGGACAAATGCAATCGACTCGAAATTTAATTACAGCTGCAAAACATTGTTCTATTATACCAATTATCGACTTAATGAGAAATTTAGTGGTTACTTTGAATTTTCAGTAGATTTAAAAACAAGTCACGTAGAAAATTAACTTTGGTTGAAGTTAAATTTACTAAAGTATAGTGCGTAGTATCTGAAATGATATACTTTGATTAGTCAACGACCTTTTTGGCTATGATTTTAAATGTTATTTGTTATAAGAAGATATTAAATTTGGATGATGAAAATAAATGTTCGTACTCAAATATTAGATGTTTATTCCCAATACTGGGGTAGGCAATAAATTATTTATATAACAACACACTGTTTACTGAAGTATATTACTATATATATATATATATATATATATATATATATATATATATATATATATATATATATATATATATATATATATATATATATATATATATATATCAAATCATACAATATACAATAGACCGTTACGCCATTTAATGATGCGAAACCATTGCAAAGTGAACTTTGTACTGTTGCACTGTTTATTTGTTGTTATGCCATGGCGTCCCGTGGGCGTCGTAAGAAGCGACTATGGGTAAAGCCTTGAAAATATCATTGACCGAAAGATGGCGGCCACATCTCCATAAATTTAAACAAAATTTAACAGGCAGTAACGTCTCATAAATAATATATTTATTTATATCTAATACTTTTTGTTCCGAAAAAAAAAATAGCCGTCGCGGGTCAAACGCGGTGTGCTCGATAAATTGTAAGATTTACGTCTTGTATCTGAAGTGGTTTCCGACGAGAGTCAGTCGTTAGATTAACACTGCTGTGTTATTTATATGTATTCGACAATATACTTGTACGATAGCGTAACATTAATAATACCAAATGATTTCTTGTATTTACGCGAACACTAAACATTTAAAATAAAACGATTTTCGGATTTTATCGCGTTTTTAATTAGTTTATACAAACTATTTTTATATTTATTTTGTTTTGTAAAAAATAATTAAAAACGCGATAAAATCCGAAAATCGTTTTATTTTAATTAATAATACCTCTTTTTATCTGTACGCATTATTTTAACAGCTCGTCAGCGTATCACTATGTTATTGTTCAAGCTAACCGTACAATATAATTACATACTTATATACATACATAAGTAGATTGGGGCAACATCACCTACATTGATCTGATCCCAAAGTTAGCAGAATAAGCACTTTTATTATAGAACCAGAAACAACGAATGTACCACAAACAGCCGGACTCGAAAAACTTTTGAAATAGTATGTTCTATATTGATCCGACAGTAAATCAAACCCTCAGGTACCTCAGAGCTGGTGTGTGTACGCACCTCAGGACGTTCATCACTCGGCTGCCTCGGAGGTCATCTTTAATTAGATAAATATTCATATAAACATGCATGAATAGCGAACAAACATTCATATACATCATGCAAATGTTTGCCCATAGCGGGATTCAAACCCACAGCCTGTAGCTTCTAAGGCAGAGTCACTATCAATTCAGCTATCCAGTCTACTATTACCACTATTAATGATACTTCCAATTTTAAAAATAAGCCATGACCTATTAGAAACGGAATAAGGTCCAAGGCCAGTCATTCTTAAATTCTAATGAGCGTATATTAGAAATGTAACAAAAGATGAAAGAGATCTATTTGCAGATGTATACGTGTTAGAGGAATACCGAAAAAATAGGCTATACTAGAAACTGGCCCGGCACGGGTAATAGAGTATACACGACCTAATTATTTATTTTATTTCTTCATGTCAATTATCCTTTGCGTCGAATATGGAAGAATTTTAAAGTATACATTCTTTAAAAATTCGTCTCATTCTAGTTAATTTTGTTACGTTCCATGAACGCACAAGTGTAAACAATTAACAAAAATCATGTTTGGAGTCATTAAATTACTATTTAATTTAATTAATGCGAACATGTACACTGAAGAGCCACTAAAGCCGAGTAGTTCTGAGGTTCCGGGTTCGTTTTCTATTCAGGTTAATGTACAAAACATTTTTTCTACATTTTCTCGGATCTGGTTGTTGGCACCTTCGTTGCTTTCTTTGGTATCAGAGAACTTTGATTTTGTCTCTACTTAAGTTTGTATTTATTTATTGATTAATATTATTTATTTAATGTACGTAGGTGGTGTGGCCTCGTACGAGTTATTTACACGAGTGATAACGTCATCGTCATCTATGATGATATTTTTGGGGCGTATAGTATTGTGGCTAACTAATGGATTTACCACTAACGGATTCGCTCGGTTCTTTGTCTAGTCTAGTCTGTCTAAGCTTTGTCTGCGGTTCTCGCATTTTCCAATACCCCCTATATTCCATAGGGGTCCAATTCACTTCTTGGCAGAGGAGTCAACCAACACTGAAATAAAAATATTGAATAATAACATTAATAAAAAAATAAATCCTACTTAAGATAATCGAAAAGAACAATTTAAGCACGCACTTGCAATTTATTTTGCGAAATTACCTCCCCCTGCGAGGCACTCATGCACTTACTTAAAACATACGATTCAGGTGTAATAAATAACGAACTCCAAGTGCTTGCATCGAGTTACTTCCAGTTATTGCAATTTTATGCAGCGCTTTAGGGCAGTGCTTTTTTGCTGCTAGATCTAGAAAAAGCGAACTAAAATTAATGATTCAAGTTTGTCGCGTGTATGCAAGCTTATTGTAACAATTAAATAGATTATACTTTTTCTGCTTTTATATTTTCACGAAATTTCCATACTGGAGTAGGCAGAGATCTGGACAAAAAAGTCCTTTTCGACCTACTGTTAAACGTGAAGAACCATTAGTCAATGTTATGTTTTAGATCTCTCTTACTGCAACCGTACATTTTTACGGAATAAACAGGCCCATGTACTATTCCAGATTGCCTATCTCTCCAAATGTCATTTATCCATCCAAACATGCTCATTTATAACAGTAGCATTCAAAGGTAAAGGTTGCGGGTTTGAATCTCGCTGAGGGCGAACGTTTGTGATATGCATATGAGTGCTTTTATTCGTGTGTCATATAAATGTATATTTATCTATGTATACGTATGTAAGTACATTGTACCGTTAGCTTGGCATTAAGGCTCAGCATCTGTCACGTTGTCCCAAAATAAGCTCCGATGAAAAAGGGTCAAAAGTAAGTCTGAACGGGAACAGGAATTTACCTTTTACCAAAGACATTTTTTGGGATAACGTGACAGATGGTCAGCCTGGTACCATCTTTTTTCAAGCCAACGACATAAATCTTACGAAAGTTTTTAAAAAAGTCATGGCTACGAGCTTACCACCTCGGGATGGAACTCATCTTGACTCGAATTCCAATCACCCAATCATTCGGCTATCGAGACGATGGATATATAAGGCGGTAACGTTTATAATGTGTTTGAATAACAGTATGAAAATAGATTTCCTCACGGTCCATCGATTTGAGGTCATTAAACTTGACTTTGTACAGTTAATTAACACAGGTCGAGGGTCGGCCTTCAAAGTTACCAAGCTTCGGCTAGATCACTTCAAACAGTACCCGCCCTTGCTAATGTATGAACATTGTATTCGAAAGATATTCACTGAAATTTATTAAAATTTTAAACAGATATGCATCAATAGTTAGTTACTATGTTTATTACGAGCTTCAGATTCTGATTGCGGTTTTGTCCGAGCGCGGCTCTTTTACTTCCCGTATTAAAAAAACAGTATTTGGCCCTTTCTAGACCTCCATTATAATAAAACATAAATTTATATTTAATTAATAATAGTCTGTGTATAACGGTATAACGTAACGGAGAAAGGTTGATTTTACTGTCCATAAATTTAGATACCCCATATATGTAAAAAATATTTTTTTAAGTAATGAACTTTATTTCCTTCAACAAAGACAACACTTATAAAGCTGTTTCATTCCAATTAAGAAATAATGAGTGCAGTCACACGTAAGGGAATGTTCGAAGCCACACCCCCGAGTGCTTTTGAATTATGTTAAAAGTTTTCGCTAAGCCATCTTCGTCTGTTTTTTTTTCTCGTACCAATGGGTTTTCCAAAAAAGTTATATTAGAACAAAATATCGTTACAAAAGAATTATATCGTTAGCTTGGAAATAAAGACGGCGACGAGCTCACCACCTGTCACGTTGTCACGAAAATATCTTCGGTGGAAGGTGGGTCGAAGGGACTTAATTGTCTAGACTAGACCTCTGTTTACCCCTGTATTGGGAACGAGCCTGCCACTTCGGCATCGAACTCGGGCCTCTTGACTCGAAATTCCGACCACTCAACCACTCGGCTATAGTGACTTTTTTTAATATATACTTATAAATAAATACTCACAATAAATAAATACTTTAACAGTAAGTTGATTTACAATACTTGATAATAAATCCATGTACTTTTCAATTAAATGAAAACAAAGCAAGTCGATTGGTTAGGACGGCCTCTTAAATTCTTTTAACACATATACTTCACAGAAATGTTATAAAAAAGCAACATAGTATTGCAATCTATTTTTGGAGCTAGTAGTATGTTTAAAATTATAAAAGATAATGCAACTATATGCAACTATATCAGCTCTTTAAAGTATGCTTTTGATTTAATTCTTTCGCAGTTCTAAGAGCTGTCGACCTATTTAGCAACAGGCGAAAGACTTTGACGCTCACTGGATAAAGCTTTGTATAGGTATTTCAGAAATGTGCAGAAGATTTTAAATTGGGGTAAGCATTATAACATAAAGCATTAGCGAAGACCAACTAAACTTTTGTTTTCATTTTTAGGTCGAAATAAAAATTTAATTAGCCACGTGAGGCGATATTTGGATGGGTATGTTATTATGCTTGTATGAAAAAAATATCTTCACGTTATTCCCAATACTAGGAAACACGTAGGTCCAAATAATTAAGTCCTATCGGTTCACCTCTCACCAAAGACATATTTTTTTTTTGGGAAACATGACTCCTGGTGAGCCTGTGGCCGCCTTTAGATCCTAGCCAACGATATAAATTTTAAAAAAGTTTTGATAAAACTCATTGGTACAATCCCACCTCTTGGAAATCGAACTTGAGTCTCTCGACTCGAATTCCGATCTCTTAACCCCTTGGCTATCGTGACTGTTCATAAATCTCAGTTGTTATTTTACTTTAAGTATATTTTTAATACTTTTCATCTTAAATTTTTCCATCCATTGAATTTTGAGGTTAGTGAAGTTTCACTAAACAGATATTTTTTACATGGATATTTTTATTTTACATAATTCTCCTGGGGCTCACTTCACTCTGGCAAACTTATGCATTATTCAGCGAGTTCGAAACAATTTACATGTGACAACGTTTAGTTGTTTTCTTTTATACTTTGGCTTTGCTTATGTTAGAACGTATTTTTGGTAAAGTTATTATGTTTATTAAATAAATACCTCAATAGATAGGTACAACATCACCTATATTGCTCCAATCCTAAAGTAGTTAAAGCACTAGTGTTATGGAATCAGAAACACTAACTGAAAATGATGAATGTATACGCCCCTCGTCCACGGAGATCGTCCATTATGAAATAATTTTATGATATAATTTAAAATGCTAACGTCTAACTCCTTTAAGTGTGAGCTTACCTTTCTGAGTCAGAATCTGAGTTTCAATTCCAACCAGATACATATAGGCATCCATAGTTGAATGATTTGGGGCGCGGACTGGGAAACATAACGATTCTAAAAGATTCGAGTCCGCCATTCGAAAGTCGTCGTGAATCAATCCACACATAAGCTTTGACACACGTCTATCTAAATGTGACCGAAGTAAAAAAATATTATAATGCTATCTCTACTATCTATATGCTAGCTATCGCTATGTCTACAGGGGTAAACAGAGGTCCAGGCAATTAAGTTCTGTCAACCCCCTTTTCAGTTTTTGGTACAATGTTACGCTACCACCTGGAGATGGAACTCGGGTTTCAGACTAAATTGCGAATAATATTGCTGACATATATTCTCTCGTAAATAGTAGTCAGTACCAATTCTATTTCATTTCGTATCCTGCAACCCTCAAAATCAAATCCGATATAAATTCCTCAATTCAAATTGTCTACTACGATACATCCTCCATTCTACGACAAAATTGTCAGATTTAAAATTCTTATTGGAAATAAATTACATTACAATATATATATATATATATATATATATATATATATATATATATATATATATATATATATATATATATATATATATATATATATATATATATATATATATATATATATATATATATATATATATATATATATATATATATATATATATATATATATATATATATATATATATATATATATATATATATATATATATATATATATATATATAAAAAGGCACGATAGCCGAGTGGTTGGGTGGTCGGAATTTCGAGTCAAGAGACCCGAGTTCGATCCCCAAGTGGCAGTCTCCTATCAATAGGTTTTTCAAAAACTTATGAACGAATTATATTGTTGGCTTGGACATAAAGACGGCGACGGGCTTACCACCTGTCACGTTGTCCCGAAAATATTTTCGGTGGAAGGTGGGTCGAAGGTACTTAATTGTCTAGACTAGACCTCTGTCTCAGGGGTATTGGGAATTGCGTAAAGATGTGATGAATTTGATAAAATTAATCCATATGTGTTCATAAAATTGTGCTTAATTACTCACGTTTGCATGGTAAGATTAGATATGGGAAATAGAATCAGACGTGCCGAGCAAGAACGGAATAGAGTATAGAGCTAAATTACTACTAAATATTTCTTCCTTTTTCGAAGTGACAACTGTGAGTTCTCCTATCAACTTTCGCTGGTGTTCTATTCAAATCGTCGCATCGCTCCCGCTTTCAATGTGTACGGTTCTATAAATGAAATAATAATGTAAGAGTAGCGTTTCCGACCCTCTGTCGATCCGTTGTGGACTCTCTCTCGATCCGCTCCCACCGCAAACTTTTGACAACCAAACAAGAACTTAAGCATAGACTGATTTTTAAAGATCTTTGTTCATGTTTTAAGAAATGTATGTACAAATAAATAATAAATACGCATTGGTTGGCTCCCAAAATAAGCAGCTTAAGCACTTGTATTATGGACTCAAAAGTAACGAAGGTATCACAAACACCCAGACCCGAAAAAATTTAGAAAAAGTACTTCATTGACTTGAACTGAAATCGAACTCGGAACTCGGGGCTGGTGACAATATATCTTCACGCTATTCCTAAAACTGGGACAGACAGAGGTCTTGACAATTAAGTCCTTTCATCGCAGATATTTTTGGGAACAAATTAGGTGGTGAGTCAGTCACCGTCTTCACGTCCAAGAGAACAATATGAATCGTTCATAAGATTCTTGAAAAACCTATTGGGATGTGCGTACCCGGAATCGAACTCGGATCTCTTGACTCCGAATTCCGGTCATCCAACCACACAGCTATGGTGATTATGAACCACACAGCTATGGCTATATTTTAAGAAGTCTAGGCTGTTAAATGAAGTGAAAGTGCGGAAAGGAGTTCGCAATGCTGGTTGGCAAAGTGCTGAAGTTTGGAAGAGCTTGCTTTTAAATTTTAAGCATTGACTGCACCGGAATTAAATTTCAGAACACTCGATTATTACTCGGCTATCGTGACTTTAATAAAGTGGTTAAATAAGTTGGTAAGCCGAGTTGTTGGGTGGTCGGAATTACGAGTTGAGAGACCCGAATTTGATCCCCATGTGGCAGGCTCGTACCAATGGGATTTTAAAACGTATGTACGAACTATATCGTTGGCTTGGACATAAAGACGTCGACGGGCTTACCACCTGTCACGTTGTCCCGAAAATATTTTCGGTGGAAGGTGGGTCGAAGGGACTTAATTGTCTAGACTAGACCTCTGTCTCAGGGGTATTGGGAATTGCGTAAAGATGTGATGAATTTGATAAAATTAATCCATATGTGTTCATAAAATTGTGCTTAATTACTCACGTTTGCATGGTAAGATTAGATATGGGAAATAGAATCAGACGTGCCGAGCAAGAACGGAATAGAGTATAGAGCTAAATTACTACTAAATATTTCTTCCTTTTTCGAAGTGACAACTGTGAGTTCTCCTATCAACTTTCGCTGGTGTTCTATTCAAATCGTCGCATCGCTCCCGCTTTCAATGTGTACGGTTCTATAAATGAAATAATAATGTAAGAGTAGCGTTTCCGACCCTCTGTCGATCCGTTGTGGACTCTCTCTCGATCCGCTCCCACCGCAAACTTTTGACAACCAAACAAGAACTTAAGCATAGACTGATTTTTAAAGATCTTTGTTCATGTTTTAAGAAATGTATGTACAAATAAATAATAAATACGCATTGGTTGGCTCCCAAAATAAGCAGCTTAAGCACTTGTATTATGGACTCAAAAGTAACGAAGGTATCACAAACACCCAGACCCGAAAAATTTAGAAAAAGTACTTCATTGACTTGAACTGAAATCGAACTCGGAACTCGGGGCTGGTGACAATATATCTTCACGCTATTCCTAAAACTGGGACAGACAGAGGTCTTGACAATTAAGTCCTTTCATCGCAGATATTTTTGGGAACAAATTAGGTGGTGAGTCAGTCACCGTCTTCACGTCCAAGAGAACAATATGAATCGTTCATAAGATTCTTGAAAAACCTATTGGGATGTGCGTACCCGGAATCGAACTCGGATCTCTTGACTCCGAATTCCGGTCATCCAACCACACAGCTATGGTGATTATGAACCACACAGCTATGGCTATATTTTAAGAAGTCTAGGCTGTTAAATGAAGTGAAAGTGCGGAAAGGAGTTCGCAATGCTGGTTGGCAAAGTGCTGAAGTTTGGAAGAGCTTGCTTTTAAATTTTAAGCATTGACTGCACCGGAATTAAATTTCAGAACACTCGATTATTACTCGGCTATCGTGACTTTAATAAAGTGGTTAAATAAGTTGGTAAGCCGAGTTGTTGGGTGGTCGGAATTACGAGTTGAGAGACCCGAATTTGATCCCCATGTGGCAGGCTCGTACCAATGGGATTTTAAAAACGTATGTACGAACTATATCGATGGCTTGGACATAAAGACGGCGACGGGCTCACCACCTGTCACGTTGTCCCGAAAATATCTTTGGTTGAAGGTGGGTCAAAAGGACTTAATTGTCTAGACTAAACCTCTGTCTGCCCCTGTGTTGGTAATTGCGTGAAGATATTTATTTATTTTATTTTAGAACACTCGAGTTTCATGAAAAAAATGCTTATAATGAATTTGCTATAATAAGCATGAATAATGTTAATAAAAATAAATAAATAAATAACTACAGGGATTTTCTCTATGACTGTCGGGCTTTCTCTAATATTTTTCCTCTGATATTATTATAAATAGCCAATACAAATTACTAAACATCACGCGTACATTGTACTAATTCCAAAGTAAGCAGCTAAAGTACTTGTTTTATGGAATCAGAAACAACGAAAGTACCAAGGGTATTCAATAAATTCTTTAACACTTTTTTATTAATTGCCTCTCAATATTTTAATTGCATTGAGTATACTATAAAAATCAATTTACTTAATGTAACCATTATATTTAGTACACATGCCTTCATTCATTAGGTAAAAAAAAGGATGTGTTCTCTTTCGATGAGTAATAAATATTTATTTATGAGCCCAGCCACGTTCCATCTGCCCCTCATAAAATCGTAATTTTTACTTAAAATGTGGCTGTACAAAAACCAATCCTTATTTATTACACTTGATTTTTGATTTTTATATCCGATAACTTTTGACCCTCCCCTCTTCGAGGGTCTGATGTCTTCTTACAGATTTAATCATGCAGAGAAACTGCACAATGCAGTCACCCTTTCCACAGCCCTCAGAGTGTCTTTGAACTTCCTAAATCGACCCGCATAGAAGGACCTCCTTACAGACCCGTAAGTGATCACTTTCTCAAATTCTAAGGGCTGGGTAACCATCTCGAAAACACAAAAGAAAAATCAAGGTAATTGGTAACGAACAGCGAAGTTAAAGGAACAAGAAACTTGGTATTTTCTCGTTAAACAGTTTGCCAAATATGATAAATCCTCCTGATTGAATAGGCGATTATGATAAATCCTCCTGATGTGAGGTTTATATTCTGTAGTCGATTTCCACAGGCTATTAAATAATACATACATATGTACATGGATAGGGATAACATCACTTACATTGCATTGATCCCAAAATAAGTAACTAAAGCACTTGTGATATGAAATCGGAAGCAGTGAAGGTAACACAAACACCCAGACTCTTCAAAATGTAGACACAGTATTTTCTAAATGGACCAGATCGGGAATCAATCCAGGCGATACCATGAACCCGATGCGTACGCCACTCATTCATGAAGGTCGTCAAAATAAGTGAAACTTAAATAATATATTTTGCAAACCTGGCATTTTATGATAAGATCCTATCCGAAACGTCGTAAATGATAAGGGTCGTGAAAGTTATCCGAAGTTCATTAATTCCTTAAAATTTCAAGTTCGGATTATGCAGTACCCTGCCAAGTCAAGTTTGGCGTAAACACATATTAACCGTTGTCAGAGGAAGCTTAGCGCAAATCTTCCTAATCGCAACTTAACAGCCGTGGCTCGAAACTAAGTACCCAGTTGAATAGTTAATACATACAACGTATCATGTTTCATTAAGGCTTATAAATTACTTTACTGGATCAATCGGAGCACTAGTATACTAGTTTGTACTTCTTAAATAATAGCTTAAGGAATGTTTAAAAGTTCTATAATAATTAAATCTATAAAACATATAATCGATCCTATTACTTACTACCCGATAGTCTAGTTGGTAGTGACCCTGCTTTCGAAGCCAAGGGTTACTTGTGGGTTTAATTTTATCAGGTCTTTAGTTTTTCACTCACAAGGATCTACTTCTTCTAAGCCGAGACTCAGAAATCTGCAAAGTCCAATTACTTGGTCTAATGGTCTAACGAGCATTCCTGCAGCAGCAAAACAGTACAAACTAATGTAAACCTTGATTGAAAGTTATACATACAAGCTGACAAGGCCAACTTTTTTATTGTCTCGGTCTTTTTTATTTGAAAATTCTTTTCAACTTTTCTTGGACTTTTATAAATATTTGAAATCCAAAACTGAGCATATTGGTTCAGCCTTTTTGAGCTTTTTGAGACCAGTCAATTCTCTCTTTGATTTCTCTCAATTCTTTCTTTTTGAGACCAATCACGATTTCCGTGTGTTGATAATCGGAATTCGTGTGAAGAGGCCCGAGTTTGATCCCAGGTTAGGCTCGTACCAATATTATTTTCCAAAAAACTCATAATCTGTCACATGGTCAAAATATGTCTTCGGTGGAAAATAGGTCGAAAGGACTTAATTGTCTAGACCACTATCTTCTCCTGTAATGGGATTGTTGTGATGATTGATACAAAATAAAAAAACAATTAAATGCGTAAATCGCTTTGATAATTTTTAAAGCCCAGGACCAGATTTTGTGTGTTTCTGTTACAACTTAGTAACTCCAGGCCACGTCACGATGTATAATCTTAAATGGATCTGAAATATAGAATATAGAGAGCCATTACTAAAACGATGTACAAACAATATAATAACATATGTCCCTTTTTTTTTTCATAGAAAAAGGAGGCAAACGAGCAGGTGGCTCACGTAATGGCAAGTGATTACCGCCGCCTATGAACACTCGCAATACCAGTGGCATAGCAGATGTGTTGTCAGCCTTGTTCGCCCAGGAGGGGGGAGTGTGGGACTCCGGGTACCTGCACTCACCAGACGAAACGCAGAAGTTTGTTAAACTTCTACTTCACGCCAGTATTATGTGAGGTCGTGGTCCTTCTCTGGTCAAGCCGGCACATTCATGCAACAACGAAAGCTAATGCGTGGCTCTACCACTTCTGATGTATCCAAAATAGAAGTCCACGCAATCAAAGCCGCGCGAACTCACTACTACTAAGAAATAAATAAATAATTACATAGAGACAGCATCACACACATTTCTCTTCTGTCTTTCAAGGATGTCACTTTTTTATCATCTGCAAAAAAGTAGCTTATATTTAACCATCTACGGAATTATCATAAACAGACTGTAAATTTCTTTTCCGTTTACAAAACAAGTTATTCAGTTCTACGTACTCTACAAATACTCCTAAGAATTTACAATCAGTACTTCAGAAGCTGTAAGGCTATGTTCTGTTCCCAGAAGATTAAGATATCCTGGTCTGTAACCTTCTGTGTTCCAACTTTTTGATTATTCTTTTATATAGAGTCGTTACCATTTCCAACCGGGTTCGTAGCGTTGTTTAAAATAAGGTATACTCTAAAATGTTTATTATAAAATGACCTCCGTGGACCAATAGCGTACATTTTGCGGAGTGGTTTTCATGGTGACCTCAAAAGGTCAAAGTAGAAAACCACTTTTTCTACAAATCAAATCAAATCATTAAATCATCGACATAAGAACATACATTCGTTTATCGATAGTCATTTTTAAACTACCACCGTTTCGTAATGAGGTTCCTCTAACGGAGAAGAAACAGGCGAAAGAAACCCCGTAGGTAACCTCTTTTTTGGTAATTTTTTACAATATAATGCATTATACAAATATAATGTGATATTTTCTAGAAATAGCTTGGGAGCGATCACCTCATTCCCAGGGGTTACTGTCATTAATATATTCATTTATATTATAATAATCCTTCCTATACAGCTTTTCTGTAATACATTTCTTAAACCTTTTAATAGACAGGCTTTGTACATTTACCGGGACTTTGTTGTAGAAGCGTTTACAACGCCCCAAGTACGAGTTACTTACTCTATGGAGTCTAGTACATGCCACGGGTTTGGGTGTTTGTGGTACCTGCGTCGTTTCTGATTCAATAACACACGTGCTACAGTTTACTTTGGGATCGGAGCAAAGCTGCGGATCTTTATTGTAAGAATTTATGCATTTATTTATTTATTTAAAAAAATATAATCTAACGCCAAGTGAAAGTCGCGGTAGCTGAGTGGTTGGGTGATCGAAACTTGAGTCAAGATTCCCAGGTGGAATGCTCGTACCATACTTACTTTTTAGACAATTTTTACCTTGGATTAGAGTATTGTAATTTTTGGAGGGATTTCCAATAAAAAAATAAAGCGTTCTTAAATGATACATGCTGATAACGTAGCTTTATATTGTTGAAAGAACTTCAATACCTATTTTAAACACATTTAGTGTTTAAGAAATTACAGCTAACACATAATAATTAAGTACTAATAAATAATTTGCAATTATTATGTTAGTTAGGGTTACTAATTTAAATTTAGTATTTTAAATTTTAACTGAATACAATACATGCACTTTGTTAGCCAAATTCTCGGTGAATACCAATTAATGTGTGATATGAATTCATAAGTAGGAAATAAAGATCATTTATTGGACATAATTCATAGAAATTTAAAAAAATGAGGACAAATAAGGATTGTAACACGGTAAAAAATTCATTTAACATTTTTCTCGAGTTTCTTTTTCAGTTTCTGTTTCTTTTTTGACTCGAGTTCGATCCCCAGGTGGCAGGCTCGTACCAAAGGGTTTTGCAAAAACTTATGTGCAAATTATTTCGTTGGCTTGGACATTAAAACCGCGACGAGCTCACCAACTGTCACGTTGTCCCGAAAATATCTTCGGTGGAAAGTGGGACGAAAGGACTTAATTGTCTAGACTAGACCTCTGTCTACGCCTGTATTGTGAATTGCGTGAAGATATTTTTATTTTTTTATTAATTTAAAAATTATTGTGCGTGTCTAACACCATGGCTAGGCCAACGGGTTTCCAAATTAGCTGATTGTTAGGCTTCTAAACCCTAGTTTTCATCCTGTAATTACCATGGATGTCAAATAAAAAAAAAGTAAACGAAGTTAAATATTGCTTTTATGTAAAAAAGTTGTTTAGTTAATAGGTCCTGTTGTCCTCCTGCAGTTTCTTAAGTAATTTCTCCGAAACCGTTTAATCGGTTTATGGAATAAGAAAGGTCAGGTCTAGTCACGTATTAACTTGACTTCTGCTTACGGCATAATCCACATACTCGTATTGTGACGGCTCGCAAGCGTTGCGGATTTGGCGGTTAGGGGAAAACACGAAATAACGTAATTATATATAATTATAATGGATATATAATGTGATAATATATAATCGTGATATAAATGAGGACAGGCGTATCGCTGCCGGAAACAAGGTCCACAGTGGACAAGTTTATGTACTTATGTGTTAGTTGTAATTTCTTAATCACTAAATGGTTTTTAAATAAGTATTCTTTGAACAATACAAACATACATTATCAGCGAGTAACATACGCTATGTGTTTTTAATTGTAAATCCCTTCTAAAATTACAATAGTGTAACCAATGGTTGAAAATGTCTAAAAAGTAATTATTTGATGTGCACCTTTCACAGAAAATATTTTTGGAGGAACGTCAAAAATTGCACATAAAAAAGTCAGTAAAAAGAGAGAAAATTACAAACTCAACAGATGCATGTTTGAACAGTGGCTCGGAGGTAAGAGTATTGCCACGGTACGGCATAGGTCGCGGCTTCGAATCCCTCCCGTGTCAGTTGAATTAAAAAAAATCTTATTAATTGAATAATAGAAAGGCTACTTAAAAACAAACATAAATACGTTATCAGTAACTTTTAACGCCGCCGTAACGTTTTAACGTTACGAGATAGCATCAGTTTGAATCAAATCAGGCCAGGATCAACTTTGCGGCAATTAATCTTCACGTATCTGATCAAACGCTATTTATGCATAGACAATTACGCAATCAATTACTCCGCTTGCCGTCTATTGAAACGTATAAATTTTAAATTTGTTTTTTATTATTATATCTTTTTCAGATGTGCGTAATATCTGTATTTCATTTTTATATAGAGTAGCTTCTTTAGACGCGTCTTCTTGTAGAACAATTTATTTTGTTACTTTAAAAAAAACAATATCTTCATGCCATTTCCAATACATGGTTAAACAGAGGTCTAGACAATTAAGTCCTTTCGATCTGACTTCCACCGATGACAATACACGATACACAATAATACACACAGAGATCGAGGCACATAATTCCTTTCGACCCAACTTTCAACGAACACTATTTAGGACAAAGTGACAGGTGGTGAGCCATTTCTTTTAAATATCAGTTTAATAAATTAGACTTTTTTTTAAATTGGTCTCTTCTCCTTGCCGTTTCCACGGACCGCTGAGCGGTTTTGAGCTTTCTTATTTAGCCCTGAGTGTTATTAAAAAATAAAAAGGTTCTAAGACAAATTCCTTCAATTCTGGTATTAAAGCAAGTTATATTAACTTTTACACAGAAAGTAATTTCGTTCAAATTCATCATAGTCCTAATACACTTTTACCGGGTACTTCAATTAAAATGTTAATTGCTAATTAGAAGGATAAAAGCTAAAGTTTTGACTTGGTGCCAGAGGCAATATAAGATTTTGATGTTTAAAGTTTTTTAGATAGACAGAGGTATAGTTTTAATGACTAAATTGTTCACGTTTAAAAGTAATAAAATTTTAAAATGATAGAGTTGCCCGCAGCAGCATATTCGAAATTCAAAGTTAACTGTTTAAAATGAGAAATTTTTCTCGGCTAGGCCTGCGTCAGATATCACTGCAACGATGCCAACTATTGCATAAGGAAAAATAAATATATTAAAGCATATACGATGCCTACATAATGTCCACGGACAGATTTCTTTGTAATTATTTCCCTTGTTTTAGCAAGAAAACACGTAAAGTTTCCTTTTTTATAGTTTTGTTTGAGTAAATTTTTAGTTGTAAATCGCTTTAGGCAGACGTTACTAACAGGGGATGCATAGAAATGTACGCAACTTGTTCAATGCAAAAATTAATTATTGACATTTAAAAAAAATATCTTCACGCCATTCCCAATACAGGGGTAGACAGAGGTCTAGTCTAGACAATTAAGTCCCTTCGACCCACCTTCCACCGAAGATATTTCGGGACAACGTGACAAGTGGTGTGCCCGTAGCCGTCTTTATGTCCAAGCCAACGATATGAATTGTACATAGGTTTTGAAAAAACCCATTGGTACT
This sequence comes from Sericinus montela, assembly GCA_029286605.1. Taxonomy (NCBI): domain Eukaryota; kingdom Metazoa; phylum Arthropoda; class Insecta; order Lepidoptera; family Papilionidae; genus Sericinus; species Sericinus montela. The sequence continues at coordinate 373,535 of JAGSMR010000109.1, forward strand.
GCTACCTGGGGATCGAACTCGGGTCTCTCGACTCGAAATTCCGACCACCCTTCCACTCGGCTATCGTGACTGACATTTTAATAAATAAATAATAAATAAATACATATATAGATAGGGACAACATCACATACATTGCTCCGATCCCAATGTAAGATGCTATAGCACTTGAGGTATGGGAATCGGAAACAACGAAGGCTCCACAAACTCCCAGACCCGAGAAAATGTAGAAATAGTGGTATTTCTACATTGAACCGACCGGGAGTCGAACCCGGGACCTCGAGATGGCGACACCTTGAAAACCAATGTTTACACCACTCGTCCACGGAGTTTTTCGGTTGTCAGAGTTTTTCCAATGGAAATTCCTTTCGTATAACTCTTGCAAACATTGAATATAATACTTATTTAACTTTTAAATAAGTCACGATGACCGAGTGGCTCGGTGGTTAGAATTCAAGTCAAAAGACCCGAGTTCGATCCCCAAAACGTAGGCCTCTACCAATGGGCTTTTTCAAAAACTTATGCTCGATTTATGTCGCTGGCTCGGACATAAAGACGACGGCTTATCCACCTACCCAAAAATCGTTGTACCAAAAATGTCTTCGGTGGAAGTTCGATCAACAGAACGTAATTGTCTAGATCTCTCTTTTCCCCTGCATTTGGAATGACGTGAAGATATTCTTTTCCAATAAAAATAACTTTAGTACAAATTTTTGCAGATATTTCGTTTAGAAATCGTTCAAATAAAACTTAACATGAAAAAGGAACAAAATAAATTAAGGAAAATGAGAGTGCTGTATGGTTACGCAGTCAAAAATATGTCATAAGTATGGATCATTGTCGGAGTCATGACAATGTCTATTTCTTTTTAGCTGTGATCATTACATCTATACCTCTATCTCAAACAACTTCAACCATCAAATTCTTATATAGTGTCTGGCATCTAGTCCAAACTTTATCTTTAAACCTTTTAATTAGCAATTAACATTTTAATTGAAGTAGCCCGAAAAAGTGTATTAGGACTATAACCAATTTGAACGAAATTACTTTCTGTGTAAAAGTTACCATAACTTGCTTTTATATTAGAATTGAAGAAATTTGTCTTAGAAACTTTATATTTTAATAACATACAGCGCTGAATAAGAAAGCTCAAAGCTGCTAAGCGGGCTATGGAAACGGCAAGGGTAAGCGACCAAATTTAAAAAAAAATCTAATTAAATAAATGTCAAAAGCGCTGTTACATTTAGAAGAAATTGAATAATCGAGAACAACTATAAAAGGATTTGTAATTGAAGATATTTGGTCCAATTTTACCAATTTAAATCAAATTAAACATTAATAAGGAAACTGGATACTGTTTGAATCATTATAATAGACCGATAAGTTATTTAACGAAAAATATTTTTGTTACAAAATTTCTTAAATATGAAATTACACTTAAATATTTTCCGGAAATAAAAAAGAGTCTCGAAATCTCTGTCATGTTGCTTATGGTTTAAGTTGAAGAAGTTTACTATAATATTGTTTCATGGTGTCTATTCAATATTTAGTATCAGAGCAATGTATGTAATGTTGTTCCTTTCTTTGTATGTATTTATTGTCTTCAGCAATCAACCCTGTAGAATAACAAGACAGAACAAGTCACCAAGTCTTACAATCCTTAATTACCTCTTTCGCTGAGTAAATTATATATATATATATATATATATATATATATATATATATATATATATATATATATATATATATATATATATATATATATATATATATATATATATATATATATATATATATATATATATATATATATATATATATATATATATATATATATATATATATATATATATATATATATATATATATATATATATATATATATATATATATATATATATATATATATATATATATATATATATATATATATATATATATATATATATATATATATATATATTTTAGGGTATATTATATACTATGCTGTGTTATCGTATTTGAAAAAAAACAATATCTTTACGCCATTCCAATTACTGGGGTAGACTGAGGTTAACACAATTCAATCCGGTCGACACACCTTCCACCAAAGACATTTTTTGGGACATCGTGACCCCATCGTGACATTGTTTGGGAAATCGTTATTGGGTTTGAATAAAAAAACCATTAGTACGAACCTCCCAGAGGTCGAACACGGTTCTATTGACCCGAATTCCGGTCACCCAACCACTCGGCTATCGTGACTTTATTTAGACCACTTTGAGCATATTAAAATTAGGCAAGGTATTGATAATTCGTGAAAATAAAAAAGATTCGCTGATAGTTATGATTTAGTTCGCTCACACAAATGTTGATAACAGAAATATAAATTCCAGATACATCGTGTAACCGGGATTAGGTTAGTAAAGGCTATAAAATTTCACATCAGCCTTGTAACCCTAATCGTAAATATTGGTTCTTTGTGAGAACAAAGCTATATTAATGCGTTTTATCGTTCCGAAGCGTTCTTCACGTATAAAAATATGAAAGTCGCGATACCCTTTTTCAATAACATTTTTCTTTCGATCATGTTCAATTCTTAAATTTTAAAGAAGGTTGAATTTTAAAGAAGACCAATTTAAGATAAAAAGTCCCGATAGTCGAGTGTTTGTGTGGTCGAAATTCGAGTCTAGTGACCCGTAAGAACAGGCTCGTTAAACGTATTTTTAAACTAATTTTTCTACGTGGAAATGCAGATTGCGTTCATGATACCATGACACGAGGGACAGGGCTGCACGATTATTGTAAATTTTATATAGGAAGTTTTGTTGATACAAACATGATTTTTTCTGTAAATCAAGTATTGAAAAAACTAATGAATCTTTTAAATTGCATCACGGATTTTAATAACTTGCACCGTTTTCTGAACTGAAATCAATCTAATAAAAATAGTTACAATCCTATTAATTTAGTTTAGAAATGCATCAACAAACATACGTAGTAACAAGCTGGCAACTTCATTGTATATTTATCTGAAAGCCTTTATATTATGCATTTTCTATAAATGAATTTAATTCATATTTTATCTTTTTTGGGAGTAGGTTAAAAATAAATAAAATGGTTACATGGGCTACCAGTTACCCCACTCATCAATTGATAAAAAGAAGGACAAGAATGGCTATAACATGCCGTTAGGTACCCTTAGATGGCAGGACAACCTTCTCAAAGAATATCACATCGAAATTCTACAAACCGTTGATGGCCAGCAGCGATATTTACTTAATAGTCTCTTAAGACACTCGAGAAGAAAGGGCTTGGCACATACTTACGCTGTAATTGCGGAAACCATCTCTGGCATTAAAATGATTACTTCATATATTTACATAAATTTCTTCCCATAAATATTGGACGTATTACTAAAGGCGTTAATTTCAAGATTGATCTTTGGACCCCGCTTCACTAACTTCATTTACTTCAGGTAATGAGGGTTAGACTACCCCATTTAATTATTTTGTTTATATAAGACCTTTTGCTTTTGATACATGTGAGAGGCTCTTTAAAAATTAAGTTACTCGTAAATTTTCACGTTGTGTTTTATTTGTATCCGAGATTTTAGCTTTCCTGAGAATATCTTCATTGAATTATTTTTTTTCTTCACACAATCAAAAATACTGGGTAGGCAGAGGTGTATACAATATAGTTCTAAAGCTTATTTGGGACAACTTTACAGGTGGTGAGCGTATGGCTGTCTTAATATACAAGCTATCGGTGCTTTATCCTTAAATATTCATATTTATTCCCATGACTCGAGTATTACACATTTATATTCATCATACAAATGTTTTAATGATTTCTTGTATTTACGCGAATGCTTATTAAAAACGCGATGAAATCCGAAAATCGTTTCATTTAAGATACAAATGTTTTAATGATTTCTTGTATTTACGCGAATGCTTATTAAAAACGCGATGAAATCCGAAAATCGTTTCA
>JAGSMR010000109.1:380000-480000 GCA_029286605.1 Sericinus montela
ATATATATATATATATGTATATATATATATATATATATATGTATATATATATATGTATATATATATATATATATATATGTATATATATATATGTATATATATATATATATACATATATATATATACATATATATATATATACATATATATATATATGTATATATATATATATGTATATATATATATGTATATATATATATACATATATATATATATGTATATATATATATGTATATATATATATGTATATATATATATACATATATATATATATATACATATATATATATACATATATATATATACATATATATATATATATATGTATATATATATATATACATATATATATATATATATGTATATATATATATATATGTATATATATATATATATATATAAGTATTTAAGATAAAAGTCCCGATAGTCGAGTGTTTGTGTGGTCGATATTCGAGCCTAGTGACCCGTAAGAATAGTCTCGTAAAACGTATTTTTAAACTAATCGTGCAACGTGGAAATGCAGACAACGTTCTTGATACCATGACACGAGGGATAGGGCTGCACGATTATTGTAAATTTTATATAGGAAGTTTTGTTGATACAAACATGATTTTGTCTGTAAATAAAGTATTGGAAAAAACAAAAGATTCTTTTAAATTGCGTCACGGATTTTAATAACTTGCACCGTTTTCGAATCTAAAATTAATCTAATAAAAATAGTTACAATCCTATTAACTTAGTTTAAAAATGCATCAACAAACATACGTAGTAACATTCTGGCAAATTTTTTTTATATTTATCTAAAAGCCTTTAAAATTATACTATGCATTTTCTATAAATGAATTGAATTCATATTTTACTTTTTTGGGATTTGGTTTAAAATAAATAAAATGATTACATGAGGGCTACCGGTTACCCCACTCATCAATCGATAAAAAGAAGGACAAGAATGGCTATAACACGCCATTAGCTACCGGTAGATGGCGGGATAACCATATCAAAGAGTATCACATCAAAATTCTACAAACCGATGATGGCCAGCAGCGATATTTACTTAATAGCCTCTTAAGGCACTCGAGAAGAAAGGGCTTGGCACATACTTACGCTGTAATTGCGGAAACCATCTCTGGCATTAAAATGATTACTTCATATATTTATATAAATTTCTTCCCATAAATATTGGACGTATTACTAAAGGCGTTAATTACAAGCCCGATCTTTGGACCCCGCTTCACTAACTTCATTTACTTCAGGTAATGAGGGTTAGACTACCCCACTTAATTATTTTGTTTATATAAGACCTTTTGCTTTTGATACATGTGAGAGGCTCTTTACAAATTAAGTTACTCGTAAATTTTCATGTTGTGTTTTATTTATATCCGAGATTTTAGCTTTTCTGAGAATATCTTCATTGAATTATTTTTTTTCTTCACACAATCAAATATACTGGGTAGGCAGAGGTGTATACAATATAGTTCTAAAGCTTATTTGGGACAACTTTACAGGTGGTGAGCGTATCGCTGTCTTAATATACAAGCTATCGGTGCTTTATCCTTAAATATTCATATTTATTCCCATGACTCGAGTATTACACATTTATATTCATCATACAAATGTTTTAATGATTTCTTGTATTTACGCGAATGCTTATTAAAAACGCGATGAAATCCGAAAATCGTTTCATTTAAGATACAAATGTTTTGTTCGACTCAGCCCATGTCTTCGAATGCAGGGTCACTAACGACTAGGCTATAAGGTCGTCAATATTTTTTATAATTTATACATTTGTCAACGATAAGAGTCACGACCGCCGAGTGGTTATGGTGGTGGTCAATACCAACGGTACCAGTACCAATGGGTGTTACAAAAACTTATGTACGAATTATATCGGAGGATTGGAATAAAGACGGCGAAGGGACTTAATTGTCCCTGTATTTCCTTTTTATTTTATACATTTGCAATCTATATTTGGTAAAAACAGTAGTACAGGGGATACGAGATTTGGCTAATTCTCTTTTTCCTTAATTTTTTTCATATAAAGACAACAAACTGATATATCTGTTTCACAATTGTAGGCAACACATTTTCAGTAAACTTGGCCCTGTTAAGATATTTAACGAGGATCGTGTCAACGATTACCCACAAATTGCAAAGTCTAGTCTCCACCTGTCACGTTGTCACAAGTAATTATTTGGAGCAGGCAAAGGTCGACGGACTTTGTCTAGACCGCTTCATCAATATTTTTTAATACAAATGCATAATAAATAATTACACTGGTAACATTTTGTGTGTTTTCTTGTTCGGTTCAGCCGTGATAGTTTAGCGATTAGGGCGCCCGTTTAAGTCGTATGATCCAGGTTCGATCGCTGAGCCGGCACCACTTAACTTATAATTATAATTATTTATCTATGAAATGTTTAACATGGCAGGATAACACTTATATAAACAAAACGTAGCCACAAAAGGGGCAACCACATCAAATGTCTTGTATTGTGATTGCCAATCCGCTTGCCAAGCGTGGCGATTAAGAAAACTTTTAGAAATAGGCCTATTCCCTGTACCGTACTTTTTATTACGTTATTATATACATTATATTTGTAATTATCTTCAAATAATGTTATCTTTTCCAATACATTACAAAATCTTAAAAAAATTAATGAGCTTCAACAAATTGAAACGCTGTATGATATATTATTTCGTACGAAATGGAAATGAAAGAGGCAAATATAAGTCAATTACTGCAAAAGAAAGATACCTTTTCTCTACCTCTATCTATTACCTATTCTATCTATTACCTACCTCTTTTTTGTATTGAAACTCATTGACTCGCAAATTTTGCTTTAAAGAGATTTGAAGTGCCTCTGGGCACAGCAACGCTTTTGTGATATTATCCGATTACGACATAAAGTTGAAAGCTCAGTAATTATTTGAATAATAATTTGAAGTGCTTTTTATTTGATATGTAATTGTACGAAAATTATTACATAAATATTTTGTGCTTCCACATCTGTATTTCCAAATCGCTGAAGTAGCAACGCTGGGGGAAAAGGCTCTCGAGTCGGATAAGTGGCAAACGAAGTGTAGGATGACCCTCACGAGATGGACTTGCAAAATGTTGCTGGAAATCTATGGATACAGCCCCGTTCCTTGTGGAGAGCTTAGGGAGTGGCCTTTGATCAGCAGTGGACTCTTGATAGGGTGTAAAGAAGTAGAAGATGGCCTAGAGCTTAAATTTATAAAAGGTCGCATTGATCTTATTAGTTGAATAGTAGGTTCGTGGCCTGTGTATATAAATCGTATCTAATTATGTAATTAACCATAATTAATTGGCCTTACTTTGACCGACCGAAAACGAAACAAAGTGATTCGCGATATGGCAGGTTTGAAAGATGATCTTAGCTCTAAAATTAATAAGGGCGTGCTTCACGCAAGTTGAGCGAATGAGTGAAGACAGTGAAAATCTTCAAGCACAATCCCTAGCGGGGTAACTAGAGAGAACAGATCGCCAAGTATGCGGCAAATGGCGCGAACGTTACATACGTCTCGTTCTCACTTCGTCCTTTCAAATACTAGAACCTTAGTTTTATTAGCATTCAAACATAGATCTCTATTTCCACTTTTCTCTAGTGTACACGTGTCTGAAACGTAACTAATGCCTGTAGTTTACATTAATTATATACATTTATCAATTGAAATATGAATATCTATATAAGTATTCTGTACCGTAGGCTTGGATACTGGGGTTTCAATTAAAAACACTCTCAGAATATTATTTTAAATGAAATAAATAATCACTTTTCTACACATTTTTGCTTCATGTTTTTGCTCTTCATTGTTTATTTTAATTAAATACTACTTTCAGTTCATGTAACGTAATTAAATCTTTCAGGGCCAACTAAAAACGTAGTGAATAATATTAAGTTAATTTACGACTAAGAATATTTGATGACCAAATCTAATATTAAGTTACCCTTTGCTTAATATTAAATTATGTTATTAGACAGATGTCACGCTAGCTGAGCCGTTGGGTGATCGGAATTCGAGTCAAGAGACCCACTAGATGATAGAGATGTACTCCACTAATAGGCAAATGTCTAAAGATAATAGTATAAAAAAGAATAAAGTTGTTAAAAATAGTATAATTAAAATTAAATAAGCGTAATTTCTACAATCTCATACATTATTTTAAGGAAACGTGTCACGTGCAAGTTCCCTAACTGACTCGAAGAACTTTGCGAAAAGAATAAAAAGATTAAGGGCGTACTTTATTATGACTTTTCTACGCAAAGGCGGAGCGCGATATTAAGTAAAATATCCATCGCTACATTATTGTTTCTTGGGTTCCGCTGCTAACTGGGACTTTTAAATTCATATTATATCCGCCCTAACGAAAATTAAACAGAAATATATGAAAATACAGGATATTATGTACTAGATAATAGCATATTTTTAGACCGGACAGTCAAATGTACTGCCTCTTTTCAGATGTTTTTTCAGTTTTTGTGTGTTCTGTAAAGTTACGAATAAACTTTTGGTATGGCTACTTTTCTTTACCTTTATTATATATCCATGCTTTCCTAACACTGGCTAAGAGATCTAGACAATTTCGAGTCCTTTGGACTCACGTTTCACCGGATTTTTTTGTAACTACAGGAGGTGAGACTAAGTCTTTCAGTTTTCTAAATATCCGAATGCGATCGGAATTCGAGTCAAGAGACCCGATTTCGATCCCTAGGGCGCTACCGGAAATCTCAGAGTTGGCGACTCCATGAAAATCGGCGTGTAGGCCACTCGTCCACGTCGTTTATTTTAATGTTTTGTAAAAAGCCGATATTTAATCATAATTTTAACCTATTGAAGCGACGATAGCCGAGTGGTTGGTTGGTCGGAATTCGAGTTAAGAGACCAAAGTTCGATCTCCAGGTAGCAGGATCGTAGCAATTGAATCTTTCAAAAACTTAAGTAGGTACGATTTATCTATGGCTTGGACATAAAGACGACGACGGGCAAACTAAACCCCTCGACCACGAAGGACATCAAAGCCATTTTAAAGGACAAGCTCCTTTAGTTACCTCTTGCTCGTCCCAAGACGAGAAAGGGGGTGTTACGTTCATACACCGTAACGACACGGCAATATGATATAATCAAACACTTTATTTTAAGTCAACTTTCAATACCAAATTAATTGCCTAGACCTCTGTCTACCCCAGCTCTGGGAAAATGCGATTAAAGAATGAAGAAAAACTAAAACTCAAAACGTTTCGAAAGTCACATACTGAATAGTAAAGGAACCAGGGAATTTTTATCAAATGCCGAAATCAAAGTTGAAAATAAACCCTACTACTGAATAATTTATTTCGTCGGAACCTTTCTTTAAGTTTATAAAGGCTTCAGTGCTTTGATAAAGTTGTAAGATCAGTTTGGAACAAAATACTTTGAAAAGTTGTACATGTAACATTGCTTTAACAAACTCAATTAAGTTTCATTTTTGTTAACTTTTAAATTTTTAAAACAATTATAAATATCAAAGTATTTTTTTTAAGAATTTTTTGTAATATTTACACATTTTCCTAGACAATGACCTTTCACTGAGGCCTACATTGGACAAAGTAACAAGTATTTTTTCAAGTCATTTTGTTTTTTTTTTTTCAAGTGTTTACCACTAGCGGGAATTGAACCCTTAGCTTCGAAAGATAGCTCACTAATGACTAGGCTGTTTAACTTTTAAAATGTTATTTATTTAGTATTGAAAGATAGTGATTTTAACAGTGGTAGAGCCACGCATCAGCTTTTGCGTTGCATGAATGGGCCGGCTCGACCGGGGAAGTACCACGGCCTCACAGAATACCGGCGTGAAGTAGAAGTCTAACAAACTTCTGCGTTTCGTCTGGTGAGTGCAGGTAACCGGTGGCCCACACATCCCCCTCCCCCAATTCTGGTGGTGGGGGGGCACTCTAAGGGAGGCAACGCATCTGCTATGCCTCTGGAATTGCGGGTGTTCATCGGCGGCGGTTATCACTTACCATCACGTGAGCCACCTGCTCGTTTGCCTCCCTTTTCTATAAAAAAAATAGTATTTAATTCACATACATTGATTAAGAATATGGTACAAGCCGGAAGAATTTAATTATTATGAATGTTTTTTTCACATTATTATCCGTCGAGAAGTCGCCAATAGAAAATGTTATGACATTTTCTACGTCCGACAAATACTGTCTTTTCTAAAATAAATGCCTACTAATATTCAAGCCATTAATGATTTTCTATACTGCGAGCAACGTTGGGAGAAATATAAAAGCTCTCTTTGGTTCCCGTTATCCTTTGTAACTAAAGTACTCTAACGAGGAAATATTTAATTAACTGTTTAGATGCACTTTAGAATGACTAGAGGTTTAACATGTACTAGGGCATAACTTGAGTAGCTTTAGGACACAATTCGTATAATATTATGTTAGAAAATACTCTTCACCCGATTGCCCACATATCTTTTTTATCTAATCTCATCTTTTTCACGATATTTAAACGTTTAGACAAGCGATCAATCATGACATCGCCTGGGTGACAATGACACTTTTTTTCTTCGTCCCAGTGTCATAATATTTATGTTAGTAGCTTTAAAACTGAGGTTCTTTTTATAAAGTGCCAAACTTCCTACATAAATATGCAAACCCTTATTCAACCTCTTAGGAATACTTTATATAAATAAATACATAGGTATGAACAACATCACATAAATCGCTCTGATCCCAAAATAAGGAGCTAAGCACTATTTTTATTATGGAATAGGAAACAACGAAGGGTCTGGGACCCGAGAAAATGAAAAAATAGTCTTTTTTACATTGATCCGACCGGGAATCGAACCCGGGATCTCAGAGCCGGCAACATCTTGCAATCTGGTCTGTACGCCACACGTCCACGAAGGTCGTCGTATATAATATTTTTTTGTAAAACGCCGATTTGTCATCATCAATATAACCTGTAAAAGTCCACTGCCGGATGGATGGGAGGAAGGATAGGAAAATTTATAATTATCGCCACGCTTGTTAAATAGATTGGCTATTTTAGTACTAGACACAACTGATGCCCGTCATAGACCTGCTTCATTTTATAAATAAATATAAATACATATCTTCACGCAATTCCGAATACAGGGGTAGACAGAGATCTAGTCTAGACAATTAAGTCCCTTTGACACACCTTCCACCGAAGATATTTTCGGGACAACATGACAGGTGGTGAGCCCGTCGCCGTCTTTATGTCAAAGCCAACGATATAATTCCTACATAAGTTTGTGAAAAAACTCATTGGTATGAGCCTACCACCTGAGTATCGAACTCGGGTATCTCGACTTGAAATTCCGACCACCCAAGAATTCGGCTATCGTGACTCTTGATCGCTTTCTCTTAATCTTTTTTCGCTTAATCTTAATTGCTTCATCTTAATCTGATATTTCTATATGATTATTCCTCTTTGTGCCTAAAAGCTCGTAAGATATGTAGTTTAAAACGAGCAAAAGATAATATATTTAAATTGTATTGAACGCTGCGTAAATAAACTATGCTACTAAAGGTAGTAATTTTACATAAAGTTACGTAAAGTTGTTAGCAGAGACAAGGACAAAAATTTCCGAGCTAAATTGAACAACAGAGATATGCATCATTATTACCTCGCAAATATCCTTTGCTGATTTGATTGCTGACTCGTTTATTATGTAAACACAGTGTGCTTTGCTTGCGGAATGTCGATGTTTCTGTTTATTTGTTGTTGGGCTGCTTGGAAACACAATTCTGGTCATGCGGGTGTAGACAGGAAGTACAATTGCGACAGTATTGCAAAATTAATTTGTGGTATAATATCGGAGATTTTACGATCCCTTTTCTTTCTTCGGATGTTGTGAGAGAAAAGAAGTGTTATGTTGTTGATATAGCCTGTAAGTAAAATTGCGAGAGGATTACAAAAGTCGTATGATATGAGAGATTTTACCATCCCTTTTCTTTCCTCGGGTGCTGTGAGAGAGATAAGTTTTAGGGTAAAACCTTGATAATGGCTATGGTAAGATGGCTATCTCGAAAAATTTCAATGTCTATCTAACCACAATTAACTGAAAATACCAGTGACGGGCAGAGGCGTTTGATATCCTCGCAGTTTCGTATTACACCGCAATTCTTCCTTCCGAGAGAGTATTACGAAATTTAGGTTGCGGAAGGTGGGACAAGAAGGGAAACAAACAGTTCAAAATTATTTTTCTCTTTCTAAATTATTTTTCTTTTTCAATACATTTTTGAGATTTTTCAGAAAATACATTTTTATGGGGGTATAAATAATAATATACAAATATAACATACACAATAATAACCATACAAATGTATTTTCTGAGTTTTTTTTACAGAAAAGGGAGGCAAACGAGCAGGTGGCTCACATGATGGTAAGTGATTACCGCCGCCCATGAACACCCGCAATACCAGCAGCTTAGCAGATGCGTTGCCTCCCTTATAGTGGCCCCCTCCCCCAGAATTGGGGGAAGGGGGTGTGTGGGCCACCGGTTACATGCACTCACCAGACGAAACGCAGAAATTTGTAAGACTTTTACTTCACGCCGGTATTCTTTCTACGAAATTTTTTAAATATTTGGAAAGATTTTATTACAACTCACACTAGGTCTAGACTGTAGAGTTGATGGTTTAAGATATACACAGGAACTCTCCGGTTAGTTTTAATCTTTCCTTTTTTCTTTATTAGATTTTATATAACCGCTCTTGAATCTTTGTTTTGTCTCTCGTTACATTTAGGTTCAGAACCTCATCCCTATTTGTATCGTAGAGGTTCAAAAATATTTGAGAACCTTCGACGTTTGGTTGCGTTTTCGGTTCGTTTGTAAATAAATAATAAATATAAATATAAATACATATCTTCACGCAATTCCGAATACAGGGGTAGACAGAGATCTAGTCTAGACAATTAAGTCCCTTTGACACACCTTCCACCGAAGATATTTTCGGGACAACATGACAGGTGGTGAGCCCGTCGCCGTCTTTATGTCAAAGCCAACGATATAATTCCTACATAAGTTTGTGAAAAAACTCATTGGTATGAGCCTACCACCTGAGTATCGAACTCGGGTATCTCGACTTGAAATTCCGACCACCCAAGAATTCGGCTATCGTGACTCTTGATCGCTTTCTCTTAATCTTTTTTCGCTTAATCTTAATTGCTTCATCTTAATCTGATATTTCTATATGATTATTCCTCTTTGTGCCTAAAAGCTCGTAAGATATGTAGTTTAAAACGAGCAAAAGATAATATATTTAAATTGTATTGAACGCTGCTTAAATAAACTATGCTACTAAAGGTAGTAATTTTTCATAAAGTTACGTAAAGTTGTTAGCAGAGACAAGGACAAAAATTTCGAGCTAAATTGAACAACAGAGATATGCATCATTATTACCTCGCAAATATCCTTTGCTGATTTGATTGCTGACTCGTTTATTATGTAAACACAGTGTGCTTTGCTTGCGGAATGTCGATGTTTCTGTTTATTTGTTGTTGGGCTGCTTGGAAACACAATTCTGGTCATGCGGGTGTAGACAGGAAGTACAATTGCGACAGTATTGCAAAATTAATTTGTGGTATAATATCGGAGATTTTACGATCCCTTTTCTTTCTTCGGATGTTGTGAGAGAAAAGAAGTGTTATGTTGTTGATATAGCCTGTAAGTAAAATTGCGAGAGGATTACAAAAGTCGTATGATATGAGAGATTTTACCATCCCTTTTCTTTCCTCGGGTGCTGTGAGAGAGATAAGTTTTAGGGTAAAACCTTGATAATGGCTATGGTAAGATGGCTATCTCGAAAAATTTCAATGTCTATCTAACCACAATTAACTGAAAATACCAGTGACGGGCAGAGGCGTTTGATATCCTCGCAGTTTCGTATTACACCGCAATTCTTCCTTCCGAGAGAGTATTACGAAATTTAGGTTGCGGAAGGTGGGAACAGAAGGGAAACAAACAGTTCAAAATTATTTTTCTCTTTCTAAATTATTTTTCTTTTTCAATACATTTTTGAGATTTTTCAGAAAATACATTTTTATGGGGGTATAAATAATACCCCCATACAAATGTATTTTCTGAGTTTTTTTTATAGAAAAGGGAGGCAAACGAGCAGGTGGCTCACATGATGGTAAGTGATTACCGCCGCCCATGAACACCCGCAATACCAGCAGCTTAGCAGATGCGTTGCCTCCCTTATAGTGGCCCCCTCCCCCAGAATTGGGGGAAGGGGGTGTGTGGGCCACCGGTTACCTGCACTCACCAGACGAAACGCAGAAGTTTGTTAGACTTTTACTTCACGCCGGTATTCTTTCTACGAAATTTTTTAAATATTTGGAAAGATTTTATTACAACTCACACTAGGTCTAGACTGTAGAGTTGATGGTTTAAGATATACACAGGAACTCTCCGGTTAGTTTTAATCTTTCCTTTTTTCTTTATTAGATTCTATATAACCGCTCTTGAATCTTTGTTTTGTCTCTCGTTACATTTAGGTTCAGAACCTCATCCCTATTTGTATCGTAGAGGTTTAAAAATATTTGAGAACCTTCGACGTTTGGTTGCGTTTTCGGTTCGTTTGTAAATAAATAATAAATATAAATATAAATATCTTCACGCAATTCCCAATACAGGGGTAGACAGAGGTCAAGTCTAGACAATTAAGTCCCTTTGACCCACCTTCCACCGAAGATATTTTCGGGACAACGTGACAGGTGGTGAGCCCGTCGCCGCCTTTATGTCCAAGCCAACGATGAAATTCGTACATAAGTTTTTGAAAAACTCATTGGTACTGCCACCTGGGGATCGACCTCGGGTCTCTCGACTCGAAATTCCGACCACCCAACAACTCGGCTATCGTGACTTTTTTTCGGTTCGTTTGCATTCTCAGAAATCAGCCCTTACCTAGGCAATCATAAATACTCATTGATTTTCAAATAAAATTACAACATTTTTAATTTTCAAACAATTTTTATTTCATTATCTGTTGAAGTATTTTCTTATAGAAGGACAATAAAGACTTTTGATGTGAAGTCCGCCCTTCCTTAGTAACTAATCCGGGCGTAACGGGGTCATTGTACTGACATGATAGGTAAGCCTTACTTAAGATAGACAAAGAACGGCTTTGTCTAATGAGATATTCTTTTTCATACGTATGGTTTTCTAGCACATACATTTGACCATTGCATGTTGCCGTGTAGTTCCGGCGTAAGAATTTATTTTGTTAAATTTTTTACGCTCATAAAAGCGAAATTAATGCGAAATTTCAATGAAAAGTATAATGAAAATAATTTACAATGAAAATAATGCCTTAGTTGGAGTGATTAACAGGATTTCTGCTAATGTTATTTGGAATTCTCGATGTGTTACTTATATTATCTCAATATAATAACTAGACTATCTGGTCGTTACATACATAGGTAATTTATCATGTACAATGGTCTATCACATACGTACACGTTCATTTTCAACTCGGTTACTAACATACATATTCCTCATTGAATAATTACTCGTCACGTTGTACTAAACTAGGTTTCCGTGTGTGAGCGACCAAATAGAGTTGACTGACGTAAAGTTTTATATCTTACTCTTAATTATATTATCATAAAAGCTAGAGCAACATGAAAGTATAAATTGAAACAACTTAACATATATTTTGTATATACAAAAAAAGTACATATGGCTAATTTCTAGTACATTCTAATAAAATACACTTTATAGATAGAGACTTACAGAGTAGGAGCAGCACAGTTATCTTATCGCTAAGGATTGATTTCTTCCGGATAAACTTATACATAATTTCTGATAACCTTAAACATGTTTTGACGAATTTTGATGACCTCCGTGGACGAGTGGCGTGTAAACCGCTTTTCATGGACTCGCACACCTCTGAGCCATTCATTTGTGACAATGAAAACAATAAATCCCAGGTTCGATTTAGAAAACCGGTACGGTCAATACAGAAAACCATGTTGTCCCGGGTTTGGGTGTTTGTGGCACCTTAGTTTTTTCGATTCCATAACGCAAATGCTTACTTTGAGATGTAATCTATGTGATGTTGTCCCGATCTATGTAAATATTTATTGTTTTTTGAAATAAACGTTGAATAAATTATGATTTAATGTACATAATCCACAAAATTGGTAAATGTTTCCCCGAACTTTGATCTATTTCCAAGAACTGATGAAACAATGTAAAAGAACCCCCGATAACTCTTTCTATATGATCCTATCAAGGATTGTTGATCTCATCGGACAAAGGGTCAACGTCCTTGTAATAAGAATCTATAATGTCCATATGTTTGATAAAGAGGAAGAAAGAAATCATGCGTATTTTTTTATATTTTGTATGTTTTTTTATTATAAATAATTTTAATACGAATCATATCTTTGTTCTGATCTGAATCTTTAGACTTTTCAATGTGAATCACCGTCGGTGCGACGAAAGTCGCGTGTTCATGTCAATCGAGGGGGCATTTCAGTCGTTTTTTTTTTATATTACATTTACATAATAACTTAATATTCAAAATTTATACATGATGGCATCTAAAAGTTCACTGCAGGACGTAGGCTTCTCCCGTTAGGCCACAGGTTACACCTCCTGGAGGAAAAGGGGTGGTAGATGTTCCGGTGGCGATGAAGTACTAAAAATATAATAGTATTTTTTATATACAAGCAATTTCCCTAAACAAGTAAGTAAACCTGTAAGTAGGGGTCTACACAATTAAGTACTTTCGCTTCACTTTTCATCAATGATTGTTTGGGACAATGTGGCATATGTTAAATCTATCTGTGTATCTAAGCTATCTGTACAATAGACATATATAAAACATATGTTTACATTAAAAATATTGATAAATAAATAAACACCAAAGACTCGTGTACAATTATTCAAATTCATCATTTAGATCTTTGCCCCTGGCGAGATTCGAACCTTCTAAGGGCGGGTGAGCTCCACGTAGCATATCGGGTAATCAGAAACATGATGTATTTTTTTAAGTTAAATAACGACCTCCAACCAGTACTGGGCGAGTGTGGTGTGGTAGGTACGCCTGCCAAAGAATTTTCAAGAAAAGTTTTATAATGTATTTTATTGGAAAAAAGAAATGGCTATTTTTATTAAAGAATACTAGCCATACCTAACATTACTAGTATTCTTGTTAACCACTCCAACTAAGCTGCAGCGCTTGGATTTGGAGTGGTTTTCGTCAATAGTCGAATTTGGGGCCCGAACCTGCGACGCTATGTTTCACCCTAAACCATTAGGCTACCCTTTATATATTGATTCAATACCCGGCAGTTGACATTTTCAGCTTGCTAATTTAATAACCTTTACTGTTCTTATTACAGCGAAACAATTATTTGAGCTATATTTAGGAAGTAGCTTCCAGAAGCTCGCATATTTACTTAATTACTAACGATTTCTCAATCCACTACTCGTTATGTACATCATTATGTACATACGTTAATGAGTTAAGGTATAAAATTATTAGGTTCATTAAGTTTCACGATATAACAAGTTAAGCGCCTTACTTCACCAGTTACGTCGAAAGCGTAAATAATATTTGCCTTAAAGTTGGCATGTTTAAACCGTTGACAGTGCATCACTAACAAGACTATTTGTTACTTGTTACAAAAGCGTACTTTAAAAAGGTTGGTACAGTATCAAACAACAGCAACCATATTCATTAAACGAACTATTTCTCCGAAATTAACAAAAAACACCACAAATACTATTTGGAACAAATAAAAACAATCACGTTTATTACACAACCATGGAATAAAAATCCGGTGAAAGTTTTCTCTGAATTAGATGTCATTCGTTTCGTTCCACCTTTGCTTCCATCGGATTCAGAATCAAAATCAAACAATAAATGACATCCACTCGACGTTATTTTTATAAAGTAAAGTGTGTAAAGCCTTTCACCACCCAACTTTGACCGAAGTTATTTTTAGGGATAACGTGATAGGTGGTGAGCCAGTTGCCGTCTTTTTATATATAAATCGTATATAAGTTTTTAAAAGACCCATTTGTGCGAGCTTTTAACTTGCGAGCCTCTCCTCGCAAGTCTCTTTAGATGAAGCTGTAAAGGCCTCCGGCCAACAGCATCCCGTGGATAGTTTTAGTCGGTATGCTTCTTCTGAGCTTCAAGCTGAGATTCGAGCCCGACACTGTTCGTTTCGGTGGCCTCCCGGCCAAGGAACGTTCGTGCATGAAACATTTCCTCCGAGGTTATGAAAAAAAAAAAATTGTGCGAGCCAAAGTGTCTCTTGACTCCAATTCGGATTACCCAATCACTCGGCTATCGTTACTATTGAAGATTAAGGAAAGGAAAATAAAAATACAAGATCAGCCAATTTGATTTCTAAAAATAAATGTTTTCATTCGTGTCTTACGTTCATGTATGAAGATTTCCGGTATGCATAATTTTATTTGTTTTATAGGTGAAGCCAGAAAGTAAAACTAATATATTTCACCTTTTAAAAATATTATTAAAAATCGAATAGCGAAAGTTGCGTTATTTAAGTCTATTGTATGTGTAAAGAATAAAAATTGATGATTTTAAAAGAAGTTACACTTTTGTTTGGATACTTCTTTGCTTTGCTCACACTATCTTAAAAGGGATTTGAAAACAAACAAAATACTTTACTCTTTTATTAATATGTATATTAACTATAAGATTATATCAAAGATAAGATATAATATATTAACTATAAGATTTTTAAATGCTACGAGCAAATAGTGGTGACTGTCCGCAAAATATGTAGGTGGGAAATATGATGCAATGAAATTCTACCTTATGAATATAAAAAAAAATAAAAAAATATAATAAATTAAAAAAATAAAAAAATATCTTCACGCAATTCCCAATACAGAGGTAGACAGAGGTCAAGTCTAGGCAATTAAGTTCCTTTTGATCCGCCTTCCACCGAAGATTTTTTCGGGACAACGTGACAGGTGGTGAGCCCGTCGCCGTCTTAATGTCTAAGCCAACGATATAATTCGTATATAAGTTTTTGAAATACCCATAGGTACGAGCCTGCCACCTGGGGATCGAACTTGGGTCTCCCGACTCAAAATTCCGACCTCCCAACAACTCGGCGATCGTGACTTATGAATACAATAATGATTATTTTTAAACCCTACCTTCAGGTATTCATAAATTATTCTAAAGTATTTACAATAAAAAAATTGAATATAGTAGTGTACATCTGAGCTGTGGGGGGAATTGTTGTGTTACTTTCTTTGAACTACCGTCAGTTTCAATTTCGATTTATAACAGTTTAAAACCACACGAATATGAAATAACAAATCAAAAAACTGATAATATCTCGATTTATTTTATTACGTAATACATTTTCCGAAACGATCTCAATTCTAAGAAACGAATTTCAAAAATATTAACAAGAACTAATGTTGTACTCATTTTGAAATATCTTCCGTGGAAGATGGGTCGAAGGGACTTAATTGTCTAGACTAGACCTCTGTCTACCTCTGTATTGGGAATTGCGTGAAGATTTTTTTTTATGTTTTTAATCTATCATCTTTTCGTTATGAGGTTCCTCTAACGGAGAAGAAACAGGCGAAACTCCGCTAATTTCTAATCACAGAATAGACCATTTTTATGGTAAATAGAAACGTCAAGTTAGTGAAAATGAATCTGAAACATGATTACGAGTGAAACGAGTCGATAATTCTGAATGTTTGTTATAAACTTAGTTTTCAATTTCGAGTTACTTGTTTGTTTTATACTTTGTCACAAATAACATTTTAATAATGTCTGTTTATAAATTATAAAAGTAATACACCAACAACATTACCTAAGGGACTCGATAACCGAGTAGACAGTGATGCTACTTCGAAGCTAGGGTCGGGTTCGAATCTCGCTAGAGGCAATTATTTGTGTGATGAATATGAATGTTTATACTGTGTAATGTTCGGGATACGTTCCTGTAGAACACAATGTCCTGATCTAAAAAGTTCTATATTGCTCTTAAACTGCTTTAAAAACAGTTTCAAGAGCATCTTCCAATTTTGACAATTTCAGCATAATAAGGAATTAAATAAATAATATATTTCGTATTTATTTAATTTTATTCAATTTTATATAGTTTCTTATTATGTATTTCTAGTTTAGCCTGAATAGGCGTTGCTGTTGCTAAACCTGATGTTATTTTATGTATATGAATCTTTTGAGAAGCAAGTAAAAGTTTTCATGTGACCGTAGGTTAATGGAGAAAATACGCCTTTCATTTTATGTACCTCTGATACTACACTGCAAGGTATTAATGGATCTAATTAATGGATACGTATAAATATATAAAAATATAGGCTTTAATATAAATATAAACTCATATTAACATTTCAAGAACTCTGAAACCGTGGTTTTGGAATTTATAATGTACCTTAATATGTCTCTTCCCAATGACTAGATAGAATCATATAATCAGGCAAACGCTGGCACCACAGAGCTACAAACTCGTAGAGAGCTCAAGTGTCACGTCGTGAATGCTACGTGGACCAATTACGTCAGACCGTGACCCGAGCGGGATTTATTCGATGGTCTCTTAGATGAAGAGCGAATAGGATAATTTTCTGTTTTAATTCCTTTGCAAATAAACTGAGCACTGCGAACCGTCACGTCAGATTAAATTTGTGAGAAATTAGCTCCTATGATAAGTTTGTTGAAATTCTAATTAATTACGTTTCTTGTGTATCAAATTTAAAAAAAGTACCTACCCCAGTATTGGAAACGGCATGTTGTCAGTTTACGATCTATGTAGAGTGTATACGTCCCATTATCACCACAGTGTGCTGATCCTAACGGTTGGGTGTTGATTTCGGTTACTACTGCGGATGCCTTTGTTACGGATTCAATCACGCAGGCATACATTTGGCACACGCCACGCTCGGCCTGACACTTTAGACATTGCTGCCCCTCACTGTTCTACTGAATATTGGTCTGGTATTTTTCGAGACGGTTATCCTGCCATCTGTCGGTAGCCGATTGTATTTTCAAGGCTTTGGCCTCCGCGACCGTACGACACCCGCGGAAAGAGAGGGGGTGGCACTGTTCTTACCAATACTGAACGCGAAACTGTTTGTAAGCTTTCGTCGAGATTCTATTCGATGAGAATTGGTGTAGTTTCTTGAACGCTGACACGTACGTCAGCTGAATCGGATTCATCGATAAGTCTAAGTCGTAGGTAGACTTAACTAATCTGACGAAATTTAGATACTTTACGATCAATTTAATATACATACAATCTTGATAATCTACTTTACCTAACTAGAACTTATGGTTAATTATATTAAATAACACTAATAATAATTATATCTCACTTGATGTACAACTCGTATATGTAAGAGCAGTATATATAAAAGAAAGTCGGCACTTTCTATGCGCGCACACGTATAACAGTCGTCATAAAAAATAGTTTCGAACTTCTGTCTAATGTAGACAGAGCGGGCAGTGGTCGGCCGAGCGGCGAATCCCGAGATCACGCACTGAAATTCAGTTAAGAGCGTTCAGTTATCTGAACAAATTTATTACACTTATCATTAATACTAATACAAATTATTAGAAGCTACCATAGTCGAGTGGTTGGATGATTAGAATTCGTGTCGAGAGATCGCAGTTCGATCCCCATGCGGATCGATCATTGCTTGTTTCTAAACTCATGTACGATTTATATCGTTATCAGAATAATTTAATACCCAGGGTTGTTGTGGTGTGTCTTAAGTGTGTCACTTGTGGTGACCAAAAGCCTTGACAATGCCTTTGGTTATCGAATTATCGACAAATAGCCATCACAAATAACATTGTAACAAAATTACAGCTGATAATTAGGGTGTTCTTAAGAAAAAAAAAAAGTCTTTGTATGGAATTAATTATTTCTGGTTTATACAAGGATCCTTTAGTTAACTTCTTAAGGAAACCACAACAAAAAAGGGGGTGGCATACTCTTACGCCGTTATAAAACTAACTTTTTACTTTACGCTAAATTCTTTTGATTTCCTAGATAAAAATCCATTCAATTTTGTTGATTTGAGTATGGATTATTGTTCAATCTTTGCTGCCTTGAACGTACAGCCAATATTTACCGTCTGCAAAATTAGCTCATTACTTTAACAATATTATTTTAACAATAAATATTACGAGGCTTTAATATAATATTTATTTTGTACGAGAAAAAATGATTGAAGTAAATTCCATAAATTTATTTCGTATAAAATAAAATATAAATATCTCCACGCAATTCCCAACACAGGGGTAGACAGAGGTCCAATTTTAATAGGAAAACAATTTTAGCACGTTGAACTAATCAGTGAAGTCGGAATGGGTCGAGGTGTGCCTAGACTAACATTCGAAGTCCATGTGAGCAAATTGCTCGAAAAGAGAAGAGTCAATAGTACACGGATATCTAGACTAGAAAGAGGTATGTAAGGATCACGACACATGGCGATCTGTTGTCTCTGGCTATGCCAGCAGGGCGTAAAAATATAACAATTGAAAATGGTCGTGAAGTTTTCAAATAAAAACCTGAATGGATACATTAAACATTTTTTAGTTATAACTTTAGTGAGGCACGTATCGCCAAATCTAAACAAATTTAACTTTTAATCGAATCTAATTTGGTTTTGCATGTTGGCTGTTGTAAATTTTAAGCTAAAAACTAAATACTTAGAGAAGGTTTTGAAATGTCAACCTACTTCTAATGACGGGTTTTTTAGAGCTATATTTATTTTGCAGGTATATTGTTTATGTTTGTTTTGGAAAACATTATATTGTATTCCGAATAGACCTCAAGTGGTTGTTAATATATCGGAACAATTTAGTTAAGGTGAGGAAATAAAACATATTAAGATATAATGGTCTTAGTATAAACAACGGAAACTTAGATGCCTTAAATACAGAATCGGCCTTTTTTAAAAAAAAAAAAAACTTAAAAAGAAGAATGAAGTTATCAGTTGGGTTGTATGTTCTTTTTTAAAATTATGTAATATTTTATTTAATTTAATAAGTTACATAAATATTTATTTACAGAAAAAATTATGTTAATATTTACAATACTTATTAACTAAAAACTATTATAATCGTAGAGCCCTACTCCTCGTGGCATAGTACCAAGAACGCTGGCTGCATTTCCACGTTGAATGGCTAGAATTAACCGTTGAGCGAGAAAAGAACCAGCCCTCTTGTCACCAGCGGCAACGATAAGTCGCGGATACAATTTCTTTAGAAACTGCATCGCGCGGGGACCCCACGGACCGATTGTCACTACGGCAAATGAATCAAATATATAGTCTCCTTTCAAAGACTCATATTTACGGCATTTACCCGATTCAGCTGCCTCTGGTGCCGCCCCGGCCGTTATCGAAGTACCTTTTATATGAGAGGCCGCTAATGTATCGACGCAAGTTGCGTCCCAAACAAGAGCTTTGCCTCTCTCCCAAGGGACTAAAGTCAAGCTACCTAACTCGTCGACGTCGCTGCCACAAGGACATCGAAGTGGTTGACAAATCGATGCTCGCAATCGTATTCCTTCAGTTATACGTAAACTTTCGTTATCTAGTAATGAACCAAGGTTAGTTGATGGTAAAGCATGTAGCCAGTAACTGGATTCCTTTGTCGAAACACCTAGAAAGCGGGCGCGGTCTCTGTCACAGTGAAAATTGTTCAGTAAGCATTTCTGCACATTCTGAACCAACGGGATATCCCACCGTTTTTGTGAGTTAGGTTCCAGTGGACAGAGACGTAACCATGCTTCTCTTGCCACGTTAGCAAAGGAAAGTAACAAATTAATTAATTATTAAATAATAAGTCACGATAGCAGAGTGGTTGGGTGGTCGGAATTTCGAGTCAGTAGACACGAGTTCGATCCCCAGGTGGCGGGCTCGTACCAATGGGTTTTCTAAAACCTATGTACGAATTACATCGTTGGCTTGGACATAAAGGCGGCGACGGGTTCACCACCTGTCACGTTGTCCCGAAAATATCTTCGGTGGAAGGTGGGTCGAAGGGACTTAATTGTTTTGACTTGACCTCTGTCTACCCCTGTATTGGGACTTGCGTGAAGACATTTTTTTTTAAGTTACAAATTAAGCTAAGAAAGTTATTTTTGTGTTCCTTTTGGGGGCTGTTGAATTTTTTCTTATATGTTTTTTATGTAATTTTTGATTGTCTAGATTGTAGTGACTCTGCTTTCGAAGCTAACGGTTGCTGGTTCGAATCCCGTGACTATAATATTACCTTATATACTATAATTATGTATTTTAATATGCAAATATAAATATTATCTATGAAATTATGTATTTAAGTATGATGTACCGTTAGCTTGGACACAAAGACTCCGGAGAGAAAACTCTGATAGGTTAAAAGTACGCCCTTGTCCTGTCTTCTGCTTACCCCATTATGGGAAACTGAGTGAAGATAAAAATCTGAACAACAAAAGTTCAATACAGCATATAGCATAGATCTCTATAAAGAGGATTTGCCCGAATCTCGACGCTTGACAAGCGTATTGGTGATATCATTACTAGATATCTCGCTCGCTCCCACCCGTCACTATTCAAATTTCTTCTTCTTCTTTCATCTTATTTACAGCTTACGAGAGTCCACTGCTGAAATGCCTACCAGAGAAATGGCCAAACAAGAACTGACCTCAGCTAATTTACATTAATATTACAACTCTACTTTACAGATCGTTAAATACAGATACATTTTAAAAAATGATCAGCAAAAATTTTGAAACAAATTATATTGTGAGTTGCTTAATGGAGCGAGTTTTCGAGTTGATTGCTCGCATGAACTTCAGTACGAATGGAATTGAATTGATCCGATTCACGACTCACTTCACTAATGAGGCAAAACGAAATATTCGAGTGCGTGTTAATAATTCGTATTAAAATAATTGCTTTGCTCCTTTGGTATTTTATTATTGTTACAAAGGGCAATAGAAACAGCAATAAAACATCAAATGTCTCTATTTAATATACTTGCGAAATAAAATTTTTATGCTTATGTTATTGCTATAAAAATTTCTCCGACGACCCGATATAGCATTGTTGGTAGCGACTCTTGCACTCCAGCCTTGGATTTTTATTTATATATTCAAATATATAGGTGTGTACGTATGTGTCTTGTCTCGTTGGCGTAAACACGTTGTCCCAAAGGAGCTGAGGTGAAAAGTGGGTAGAAAAGATGTCGTTTTGAGACCTCTGCCCACACCAGTATTGGGAAGATGAATGAAAAAAAGGAGAAATAGAGAAAAAGAAACTTATATAGTAGTGACAACTCTGCGGCCTTATGGCTGCATAGCGAACTCTTTAAGGCAACCAAAGCCGTAAAGAGAATAAGAAATTACGTAAAAATATATAAAAAGAAACCTCTAGAATGAACATGAAAAGGTATGTGAACATCATGTCTACATAAATATTTGCAAACCTGACAACTCTCCTTTTTTTTAGTGTAGTTGTAATAATAATAATTAAAAATTTTAATTTCTATTACTATTACTTTTTGAAATATTTAATATGACTGTTTGTAGCTGGACAACGGATACAGACTTAACTTGGCGACTAGTCCTTCACAAAGTCAAAAGTCGCCTGGGATTTAAATGCTCCCCCGGCTACTGAATTTCCTAATGCATGCAACCTTAACCTCTTGAAGGTGCAAGTACATAGGCTTCTTATGAGTAAACTCGCTCCACCGCAGACCTCATCAATGCCGTAGTACTTATGTTAGGGCAGTTTGCCCAAAAATAAAATTATGTTTACATGTAAACATGTACAATGCCGCATATAGTCCTCTCCGGTAAGTAGGATTTGTAGTAACTCAGTACAAAAAATCTTATGACCTCAATGGACAAGTAGCCTACACACCGGTTTTCATGGCATCACAGGCTCTTAGTTTTTGAGTTTGATTCCCGGACCGGCCAATTAAAAAAAAACACTTTCTACATTGTCTCGGGTTTGTGGTACTTTACTTGCTTCCAATTTCATAACACATGTGCTTTAGCTGCTAAATTTGGGATCAGAGCAATGTATGTGATGTTGTCCCTATCAATGTATGTATTTATTTATTTAAAAATACAAAAAAATAATACAAATCTTCTTCAGCGGACGTAGTTGCAGTACATCGTATCTTACACGTTGCTGGACGCCCGTTCTGATCAGTCTTTGTCTGATATTTTGCGAGATTCTTCATCGTTCGTTATCCCGTCATAGGTCGGTAGACAATTGCATGTTCAAGGCGCGTCCCTAAGTCACACCTTAAAACACCGAAGGGAAAAAGAGAGTGTTGTAAAGGGAGTGTTGTACGCCATAACCACACAATGTTTCATATGGTGAAAAAATATAAATATGTCATGGGATGCGAATGGAAGAAAAAATGCGACTATAATTAAAAAAATATATCTTCATGCCATTCCCAATCCAGGGGTAGACAGAGGTCTAGACAATTATATCGTTTCGTCCCACCTCCCACCGAAGATATTTTTGAGAAAACGTGACGAGTGGTGAGCACGTCGCCGTCTTAATGTCCAAACCAACGATATAATTCATACATAAATTTTTGGAAAAAATCCATAAGTACCAGCCTGCCATCTTGGGATCGAACTAGAATCTCTTGATTTGAATTTCGAACAAAAACACGACTAATGTTATCTAAATCTTGCAATTAATATTATATATTTCATTGTTAAATTAAGTTAATAATTAAAATTATGTTGCCAATTTAACGATGACATATATTTTTTATTCCGCTCGCATCTCATGACATATTTATACTTTGGCACCATATTAAACAGTCATCACAGTGAAGAAAAAACGAAATAATGTTTTAAAATTGCAGATGAAATTTAATTTCATGTCAAGATTTATCTAAAAACATTTCTTTAATTCCCGTAAGGATGTTTTGTCATAATCGCCAAGACTCCCAGACGGCTTTCTAATGGAACAACAAGACACCACGTACCTCAGATTCTGTTTGTTACCTTTTTCCTACACAAAATTTCAAAAATTGGGGTAGACAGAGGTTTACACTTGTCACTAAAGCTTAATTAGGGACAAATTGATAGATAATGAACTTATCTCTGTCTTAGTATCTGGTACTCTTAGTAGCTAGAGATGTACTCTCATATATGTTTACGTAGATGAATATTCAAATACATATATAGATATCCATATTTCGAGTATAAACATTCATATTCATCACACAAATGTTTGCCCTATATTCGAATTAAAAGCCATTAATTTTCCCAAATAAAAGCAGCTTGTGTCCCTCACCGGACTCCGGATACAGCAGATCAAAATACATTAACAAAAATTATTCTTTAGATTGCTTCCGCTAGAACCGTGCATGTAACCTATAAAATGTATTTATGTATTAAACAACCTGACTTAAAATAACTTCAAATCTGATTTGAAGTTGATATGAAATTTTTTCGATACTGAATAACAGACGTCCAATAAATAATTTAAATTTTAAAAAAATATCTTCACGCCGTTTCCTATACAGGTTTAGACATAGGTCTAGACAAGTCCTTTCGCGCCATCTTCCACCGAAGACACTTTGAGACATCGTGACAGGTGATGAGCCCACTTTATGTCCAAGCCAACGATATATAAATGGTATGAGCTTGACACATGGGGATGGAACTCGGTTCTCTTGACTCGAATTCATATCACCATATCACTCGACCATCATGACATTACGTTCTTACGATATGATAAAATTTTTCAACACATATTCGTTCATATACAATATGTCGTAGTCGTTATTTGTATAAGCTGAGCTTTATAGGCCAGACTTCAAAAGCCCAGTTCCTAATTCTATGAATACCGGAGATCCTTTGCCGGTCTGCGAATGTGTATGTTGTCTATTGTCGTTTGTCTTTGTCGGTACCTATTTTTTAAGTGTGATTTATTGACAGGGCTTAATTGGATAGGCTTTTCTCTACTTCAGTCTTAGGAATGTCGTGAATGTTGTAATTAGAGATCTAAAGAATAATTTCGTCCATGAGGACTACATGATTGGTGGAGGGCCTGTCACCATTTTAGTGTTATATGTCATAAAAATCCTAAATAACACAAGTTTAGAAAAAATCATTGACATGAACCTTCCTTCTGGAGATCAAACTCTAATCTCCTGATTTAAATACCTATCACCCATCCACTCGGAAACCGTGCAACAAAAATCACTAAATGGTTAAATGTGTTTTTAGTAACAAATTTTATTGGTAATATATAGGGATCAATGTTGGCCATGTTTGTATTTGAATCAAATATTATTTTTGTGCTTTCGGTACACATGTATTCGGTAGATATGGTTTGTAATTGGATCGTAGATAAATAGTCGTCAATGTCGTGTTCATGGGCGGCGGTAATCACTTACTATCACGTGAGCCACCTGCTCGTTTGCCTTTGTTATTTTTTAAAACCAATGAGGAAGAAAGAATACCAAGGTATGCAGGTACGAAGACATCCCATAGTGGATGGCCCAGGTAAGGTTGGCCACATAGGTCGCACAACTGACAACTATTGGAGAAGAAATGTTCTCTAGTGGCGTTCGCGTATTAGCTACGCAACATAAGAGAACTTTATAATTACATGCTGCTGATATTTACCTTCATGACAATGGTATAAAGTCTTAGGCTATTTGTTGTTAAATTCGAATAAAGACTAATATTTTTAAATACTGAGTTTGTGAAAATAAAAAAAGTTCTGCAAGAGAGAAATAACAGAAAGGATAAGTGCATTGGTTACTATATTTCAATGTTTTTGTTCATGTGCAAAAAATAAAAAAGATTTTTAAAATATTCTTGTGCGATATAAGTTACTAATATTATGTTTTTGGAATGATGTGTTATTACATAATGTGTCTTTCAAAAGTAAGTGCTTTTATATGCCTGATCTTATCGTATAATGTATTTAATTTGCACCTTTTAACCTTTAATGATTTAAACGTGTCAAGAGAGAAGCGTTTGTGTCATAAATAAACGTTTCGATGCTTGAATAAATGTTTCATTACTTTACTACTCATACATGCTCTTCATCAAAAACATTCACGTGTAATAATAATATTATTATTGTATGTATTACAATGTAATAGTAATTCATTCTATTTTAATTTGTAATTTTTAGCTATAACTTTTAAGTGCATTGTTTTGTGGCAAGGAGTAAATCTACTTTCTTTCTTATTCTTTCTACAATTTAGCATAATACAGAGATATTATTATTAAATTATATGCACAATTCTGCATGCAAAAGTTAATGGCATATTTTACTTAGTACGAAGAAAAGAAGATTACCACCTTCCCTCTCACTGATGCTGAACTCTCTGCACCACCACCACTACACAGGCACTACACTCGACACCAGATAACATATGCCACTACCGAAAACTACGCGAGACGTGTTTGGCCTCGGAACATGGCATCATCAAGCAAACAGACACTTCAAATTTCGACCGCAGAGGCACAGAAATAACTTAAACTAACGATTTTCCGCAAAGTAACGCCAGGGTCAAGTAATAACTTTTTTCGTAATTTTTTTTTAAAATTGTAAATTTAGCGAAACTAATTCAAATTAGTTTCGCTAAATAATCAACACAACACAAGCGAAAGAGAGAAATTTAAAAATTCAACACAACGCAAGCACGCGACACAAGCGGGGTTCGAACCTTCGATCTCTACTGTACCTTACTGTCTTACTTTAGCATATTTTTACACAGCGTATAATAAAGAAAAAATAGCTCTAATCCAATTAATATAAAACTAAAATTCGAATCAAGAGATCAGAGTTCGATCCTCAGATGATAGGGTCGTACCAATAACTTTTTTTCAAAAGGTATGTACTATTTACATTGTTGGTTTGGACATAAAGATGGCGACAGGCTCACCACATGTCACGTTGCATGTCTTCGGGAAAATGTGAAACGAAACGACTTAATTATATATTATTAAATATTTTGTTTCTACTTATTTTAACCTGAGAATATAAATAAAATAAAAAAAATATATCTTCACGCAATTCCCAATACAGCCAACGATATTAGTACATAAGTTTTTGAAAAACCCTTTGGTACAAGCCTACCAACTGGGGATCGAACTCGGGTCTATTGACTCGAAATTCCGACTACCCACTCGGCTATCATGACTTTTTTATGATATAAATAGATTTTTTATAATGTAAATAGAATATAAATAAAAGTATTTTTTTATGTAGCAAAAACGGTCATAACTCACACATAATAATATAATTGCGTTAATTTAAATCAAATGGAAAATTTTAAATTAATTTGAATTTAACTAAAATTGCTTATAACTTATTATTATTAAATTGCTTATTATTACTTCAGAATATTTGTGTGAAATCAATTCAGTCCGTTGAAGTGAAAAAAATATCTTCACGCAATTCCCAATACAGGGGTAGACAGAGGTCAAGTCTAGACAATTAAGTCCCATCTTCCACCGAAGATATTTTCGGGACAACGTGACAGGTGGTGAGCCTGTCGCCGCCTTTATGTCCAAGCCAACGATGAAATTCGTACATAAGTTTTTGAAAAACTCATTGGTACTGCCACCTGGGGATCGAACTCGGGTCTCTCGACTCGAAATTCCGACCACCCAACAACTCGGCTATCGTGACTTATTAAATTATTCTATTTACATTATTCCGTTGAAATGAATCTTCGTAATTCCATTGTGAAATAAATTTTTCGTGATTTATAAATTGCAAATACAATTAAAACTTTATATGAGATCGTTTTCCCGGTTGTAGTCAAAAAGGAAGGAGATTTGATTTCAACGAAAGAATAGCAAAAAAAAAACAAGTGACCTTTTCAGCTTTTCAAGGAAAGTTTAGGGAACGTTATAATTGAAATATTTCATACAAAATTGATCCGCTTAAAACTTTATCAATATTTCGGAAATCATTTTTATACTTTTACGTCTTGAATTATTCAGTAGGGAAAATAAAATTTTACCCTGATTTTGTGCTTTTTTATACGATGTTTCTCATGATGAAACGATGTGGATATAGAAGAATGATAAAGTTATGTAATTAAATTGTTAAAATTTTCGTGAGACATTATTATCTAAATAATTAAAAATGGCTAAACTAACGTTTTTACAATTGGTGTATGTGTGGTCACGTTTCTTGACCGCGCACTCATCCCATTCACCCGGATGAAGAAGTTGCGACAGGTCCGAAACTAGTCGGTAAGTACATCGATTATTTAGACGGGAGTTTAACAGTTTTTAATAGTTTTGGAGCTTTTGTAATTCGGACATTTTTGACACCAAGACATTGTATTCTACAGGAACGTATTCTGAACATTACAGAGTACATATCACACATATCATACATGCATGACTCGAGTATAAACAATCATATTCATCTAACAAATAATTTAAAAGTCACTATAGCCGAGTGGTTGGGTGGTCGGAATTTCGAGTCAATAGACCCGAGTTCGATCCCCAGTTGGTAGGCTCGTACCAATGGGTTTTTCAAAAAACTTATGCACGAATATCGTTCGCATGGACATAAAGACGGCGACGGGCTCACCACCTGTCACGTAGTTCCGAAAATATCTTCGGTGGAAAGTGGGTCGAAGGGACTTAATTGTCTAGGCTAGACTTCTGTCTACCCCTGTATTTGAAATTGCGTGAAGTTATTTATTTATATTTATTTATTTATTTTATTTAATCATTTAGTAAAACGTCATCTCTTGCGAATATTTTGTTAATTAATTTAGATTTCTTATTAATTGATTCAGGTTTAGTTGTGTTGTGTGTCCCTCCTGCCTCCGAAGCTGCTTCGAAGGGTAAGCGTCGCACTAGAGACTCGAAAATTTGTCTGATTATATGTATGATTATTTGTATATTTAAATATCTATCTACGTATGTTATAGTTTTCGATGAAATGTGGGTTGAAAGGACTAAATTGTTTATTCCAGTATTGGGAAAATGTATGAAAAGTAAAAATTTGGTAGAGAGAATATGATGTCTATTTGGTGAAAAAGTTTATTTTTTTTTTTCAAATTTATGAAGTAGTTATACTAATACCATGATGTCTTGTGCTACTGCTTATTCGGCGAGTGGTAATTGGAGGACACTAGGGGCGTTCGTCCATCTCTTTCCCTCTTCTCTCCGCCCTTTTAAATCCCCTAGTGATCAAACGAGAGAACGTAGTGATAATCGAACCCGGATACTAATCTTCTAGAGATAGCAACGCCTTGAAACTGGTTTGTAGAACCTCTACGTAGGTTGTCAAAATTCGTTAAAATATTTGTTATAAATTACTTTTTAAAATACTTTTTATCCCAAAGTTCCCTCGGGACCGTGACCGGAAAAAAATGTTCCTTAGCAATAAGCCGCAACGCAACTCCGCAAGTCCCTACTTGTAGCTTTTTTATGTTTAAATGAATCCTGCTTGATGTCAGTGTCCTCGATATTAGTTACATGTATAATTTTTGTTTATTTCTCAGTACTGGGGTTAAGTTGTTCCAATTTATATCATTTGCGATGATATAATTAAATAAATAAATAAATATAAATATCTTCACGCAATTCCCAATACAAGGGTAGACGGAGGTCTACACTAGACAATTAATTCCCCTTTGACCCACCTTCCATCGAAGATATTTTCGGGACTGGGGCGATATAATTAGGAATAAAGGTAAAGAAATTTAGTATAATTCTGAGCTGACGTACGTAGAGTACCATAACCCAGGTTCGATTCTCGATAAGAATAGTCCTGTGGTACGATCTGGTAAAAACTGTGTCAAATATATATGAGTAAAGGCCTCTGTACAATAATGAGCCCTTAAAGGTCAAATTAAAATGTTTCTTTGAATAATGTTTAGAATTAAAATTACATTAAAGTCTTCAGAATTTAAATTTCACGATAAAGAGGTCACGTCAGATATCACTGACGTTTCACCTCGAGGCGGAACGAGGGTGAGGTTCGTAACTTAATCCTTACGGGATACAAACAGAATGTTTATTCTTTGGTTAAAAGAAATTTCATGTCCTTGTTGAAGAGTGGCGCAAGAAAACAAAATTGTTTTTAATTTAAATTGAGATGTTAATATGTCTTTAAAATTTAATTACGAATAAATTTATATCGCCTTGCAGTGGGTGCCGTACGAGGCGACTAAGATTTATTAAATACAAATATTATGACGCTATTCTTAATACAGGGGTAGACACAGGTCTAGACAATAAAGTCCTTTCCACCCACCTTCTACCGAAGATATTTTAGGGATAATGTGACAAGTGGTGAGCCCGTCGCCATACTCATGATAAAGAATGATTGATGGTGAATAATGGCTTCAATAAAAAGAAAGACTTTGGCATCGCAGTGGAGACAAAGAGATGTTGGGATAAATGTCTTGAAAAATGCCAGATCAAAAATAAACAGACCCATGATGGGCAGCAGTTTAAGGTGCGAAAAGATTGTCTCTGTCATCTTCAATCCGATTGCCAAGCATGGAGATAATGGTAAATCTTCCTTATAAAAGGGTCTATGACCTGTAGTGTACATAACAGGCCGTTATGCATGTTTGTACGTAAATTCTTCTTCCTATTGGTACGTACAGTAGCTGAAAATATTCCATTATGTTTTTATAGCTATATGCTATATGTTTTTATAGTTTTAAAGTCAGGATAACCGAGTTGTTGTGTGGTTGGAATTTCGAGTCGAGAGACCCGAGTTCGATCCCCAGGTGGCAGTACCAATGAGTTTTTCAAAAAACTTATGTACGAAATTCATCGTTTGCTTGGACATAAAAGACGGCGACGGGCTCACCGCCTGTCACATTGTCCCGAAAATATCTTCGGTGGAAGGTGGGTCAAAGGGACTTAATTGTTTAGGCTTGACCTCTGTCTACCCCTGTATTGGGAATTGCGTGAAGATATATTTTATGTTTTTATACATTATTTCTTAAGATTGAGTTCCCATGTGATTCTAAATGAATGCTTGTAAATTTGTTTAACTCATCGTTTCGTTCCTGGCAGGCTTTGTAGGAAACATTTCGACAAAAAAACTTCTGTAACAGAGATCAACGTTTTGTGATTCATGTTTTTACGATTTAACTTTTATACGTTTTTGAGGGAGGGAGCCTGAATATCCTTTATTATCTTTTAGACTGAAACAAATTTCTGCTAGTTGTTGGTATAAGTAAAAAAAAGTGTAGTACCGATTATAAGAGTTCCAGGCAACAAAGAAATTAACTTCACTAAATAAACTCGCAGCAATCAGAGGTCAACACAATCTAATTGCTTTAAAAATATCATCAGACCTCAGTTAAGACAAAGTGATTGATGGTCTTTCCCCGCTATAAATTTCAAGTAAGAGTCAAGACGTGCGCGGACAACGAAAATCATGTATCGGATAGAAGCTAAAGTTATGTGTAAGAGCTCTGCATTACCTAGCATAAGAAATTCGCGAAGATAATAATAACAATAACAACTATTTAATAACAGATAGGCTTTTTTAGATCATAGTCATGATAGCGAGTGGTTGGGTGATCTGAGTTCGATCCGCGAGTCTTGAAACAATGGGTTTTTACAAAAAATTTACATACGGTGAAATTTATGTATGAAGACGGGGACGTGCTCACCACCAGTCACGATGTCCTGAAAAATGTCTTCGGTGGAAGGACCTACCAATATGACTTGATTGTCTAGACTTCTGTCTACCCCTGTTGAGAATGATGTGACCCATTTTAGACCACTACTGAGAGCTCAAGCTGTAATTCATTGTAAAGTTGTTATTGAAAAAGTTACTTCGCCTACCTGGTCCGAAGAGAAGAAGAGCACCACCCTCCCTCCCACAGATGCGTGCACTAATTTCACTGTCTGCACCACCACCACCACTACACTCAAACCAGGTAACATATACCACCACCGAAAACGCGACACGTGGTTCGCCTGAAAACAAGGCATTATCAAGCGAGTAGACTCTACGATGAGCGACCGCAGAGAGTATTTCGAGAGCATTTGCTGAATAGTTACTTGCTAAAGCACTTGTGTTATGGCATCGGAACCAATGAAGGTACTACAAACGCCCAGACTAAAGAAAATGTAGAAAAAGTGCTTTTGTAAATTGACAAATTATAGAATCGAACGCGCGACTCGCTAACCAGTACCAGTAAACTTACGCCGATACCAAATTTTCTTTCTTTTTTTTTTAGAAAAGGGAAGCAAACCTGCAGATGGCTCACGTGAAGGTAAGTGATTATCGCCGCCCATGAACACCTGCAATACCAGAGGCATAGCAGATGCGTTGCCGGCCTAAGAGTGGCCCTCCGGTTATCTGCACTCACCAGACGAAACGCAGAAGTTTGTTAGACTTCTACTTCACGCCGGTGTTCTATGAGGTCGTAGTACTTCCCCGGTCGAGCCGGCCCATTCATACAACAACAAAAGCTGATGCGTGGCTCTACCACTGTTCATTTCAAACGAAAAATAGCATTTCTAGTAAACAAAGAAAAATATTATTGCGTAATATTATATTAGAAACCAAAACAGTTCCGTTGATCAAAAGAAATAAAAATAGAGACTAACTACGCGCTGTTTTAATCTATGCTAATATTATAAAGAGGAAAACTTTCTTTTCTACTTTTTTTAGTAACGAGTAATCTCCGGGACTTTTTCGCATTTAGTGTATTATGACTACCTCGGTGTACGACTGAAGTAAATACCGGTTTTTAAGTTGTCGCCATCTCGAGGTCCTGGGTTCGATTCCCGGTGGGGTCAATGTAGAAAAAACACTTTTACTACATTTATTCGGGTCTGGGTGTTTTTGGTTCCTTCGTTGTTTCTGATTCCCATACCACATCGAGCCTTAACTGTGCTTTAGCATCTTACATTGGGATCGGAATAATGTACGTAATGTTATCCCTATCTACATATGTACTATTTATATATATTTAATTAAATGACACCGGCAGGTTGCGTTATAAAAAGTGGGTCCAAAGGATAATTTGTCTTCCTTTGCCTACTACAGCATGGGAAATTGTATGAAGATAAGTGAAGAAAAATAACTGATTCGTCTACTCTTTGTACAACTGTAAAAAGTTTATGCAGGTAATATTTAATTAAACTAGATTTAAAGGAGTCAAAATAAACCGATCCCAAATAAGCTTCGGTGGAAAGTGGGTCGAACGTACTACATTGTACTAATTGAAGTGACTATACCTCTGCCTACCCCAGTAAATTGCGTGAAGATAAAAAAAGATTCTTACGCCTCCAGAAATTGTTTAAAATAGCCGTTATTAGGGTTAATGCGTCTCAAAGTAATCCAATTTTACGAATGTGTAGTAATATAAACACGTCACTAATAGTCTGGGCTTATTCCATAAAAGCTTTTTAGGTTCTAAAAAGAAGTTTATGCCAAATAGAATTATGTCATATTATTCTAATGGGTACTTAGTTACTTTCCTTTATACATCTCAATAAGTTAACGTAATATTTTAAATTTAAGAACTTAATACTTTTTGGCCGATGGCCTTATTTTGTTTCGAAATTATTTTCATTACATTTCATAATTCCACGTGCAAAAATAATTTTATCGAAGATAACAAGAGCAACACTGATTACACCATCGCCACTACGCCTACACTCACTCAGGCACTATACACCGGTGTGTAGTACACCGGTAACGCGACACGTGTTTCAGCTCTAAACAAGAATTCATCAGGTGATTAAACTCTCCGATGTTATACAGTAGAGAATGTGGAATCGTGTCAAATAATTTTATATTAACATATCTATAACAATACAAAAATATTTTCACGCAATTCCCGACACAGGGGTAGACAGAGGTCTAGTCTTGACAATTAGGTACCTTCGACCCACCTTCCACCGAAAATATTTTCGGGACAACGTGGCAGGTAGTGAGCTCGTCGCCGTCTTTATATCCAAGCCAACGATATAATTCGTACATAAGTTTTTGAAAAACCCTTTGGTTTTTCTAAAACTTACGTATGGGGATGGGGATGCAACTCGGGTCACTTGACTCGAAATTCCGATCACCCAACTACTCGAATATCGCGACTATTTACTATAACAATGAATTTAAAAGTAACGCCCAAGTCTATTCACTATCTGAATTTCGCAGAGTCAGCGGATGATTGATAAGAAAGAATGTGTCAACGTACTTCCTCTCGCCGTTTTCCTAATGCTACTAAGTAGAAGGCGGACACTCTGCTGTCGCTTAAGATTGATGTTCCGACCGACAATTTGAAGTCCCGATAGCCGTGTGGTTAGGTGGTCAGAATTCGTGTCGAAAGACCCGAGTTCGATCCCCAGGTGGCAGGCTTATGTTTGAATTATATCGTTGGCATGGACATAAAGACGGCGACGGGCTCACCAACTGTCACGAATTCCCGAAAATATTTTCGGAGGAAGGTGTGTCAAAACGATTTAAGTGTGAAGATAATTATTTATTTATAACCGACAATTTGTAATACTATACTAAAAACTAGATTATACTAAATCATATTCAATGTATGCAGATACAAAATGGTTCTGAAATTCCAATACAAGACATGCAACCTCTCTGTTAGTAAGGGAGGGTTTTTATAATCGCCACTATTGGCATGCGGATTGACGATCGCAGCTAGCCTTTTGTCTACTGAATTTTCGTTTAGTATTTTTAATCGACTTCAAAAAACGGAATAGGTTCATAATTCGGTTGTATATATTATTATATTTTTTACCTTGTAAGTCCGTCGTATGAAAATATTTCCAATTAGACCCATTGTCGTGGAATCTCAAAGTAATCGAGGAAATTCCTCAAATAATATTAAGCATTTTAATAATTTCAGCTCTTTTACAAAGTAATTCAGTTTATTGCGTCTTAGGATCATCACTTAAAGCTGCTCATCTCATGATATAAGTCATTGCACTTCTTAACGGTTAGTAGTTATGTAACAAAAATACTTTCACGCTATTTCCAATACTTGGGTAGACAGAGGCTTAGATAAATAAGTCCTATTGACCCACCTACCACCTAAGAGATTTTTTTTGGGTCGTGTTAGGTGGTGAGCCTGTCGTCTACTTTGTGACCAAGCCAACGATGTGAATAGTACATACGTTTTGAAAAAAAAAACTCATTGGAACGAGCGGACCACCTGGGGATCAAATTCTCGTATCTTGACTTGAATTCCGATTATCCCCACCCCTTATCTAACTTTCAACATCTCGTATCTACTCACGACAGAGCACCTCGTTTCATAAACCAACATAGGATTCATATTACTCAACATAATACAGGATAATTTAACTCCTCTTTTACGGTACAAGCTGCACTCCACCGGAACGCCCTACTTTAGAAGATAAAATCTGCTCCGAATGCGTATAAGTCTCAGAGATTAGTTCTCAAATAAATAATATATAGTGGACTTTAATAGGCCGTTATGTATGTATGTATGTATGTGTTTTTATGTATATCGTTAACGTAGACGTAGGTGCCTCCGTGGTTTCCGATTCCCATACCACAAGTACTTTAGCTTCTTAAATTGAGATCGGAGCAATGTATGTGACGTTGTCCCTATGTATATATTTATTTATTATTATTACATTTCTTCAGATTTCAATTAGGAGATTCTGTCAGGTGGCGAACCTTTCATCTTCTTTGTATCCTAGCCAACGATATATATCATACATAAATTTGAGCAAAACTTATAGATCCCGAATCCAAATCACTTAATCACTCAGCTATCTTGACTTTACTTATCAAATCGCAGAAAGTGATAACTTGCTTGCTTTTATCTTCCTTCTTGGTATGTACTGACAAGCTCAATCAATACTATCGGAACATCCCCCGCTATACAGCATTGAAGCTTTGAAGTTGCGTTGCTTAATTACTTCCTCGTTATAATTATTTACTGAGAATGCATCGCATCTCATTGTATGTTTGATGAGATACAACCTAGTTTGTTCAATGTGCAATATGCTGAGCTTTTAACACTTGTTCTATATTTTCTCGAGTCTTGGTGTTTGTGGTAGCTTCGAAGTTTTGTTGTTGACTTTGGAACAGAACAATATATGTGATGTTGCATACATTTTAATGTGCGTAAGTGTTAGCAACCATAAACTGTGACATACTGTACATGTTATGACTATACAATTATTTTTTTCAAAGTTGTTATTGAAAAAATTACTTCGCAACCCTCCGCATGAAAATATAAAAAGGTATATGGTACCTGGTCCGAAGAGAAGAAGAGCACCACCCTCCCTCCCACAGATGCGTGCACCATTTCCACAGATGTGTGCACCAATTCCACTGTATGCACCACCACCACTACACTCAAACCAGGTAACACACAC
Organism: Sericinus montela; assembly: GCA_029286605.1. Lineage (NCBI taxonomy): Eukaryota > Metazoa > Arthropoda > Insecta > Lepidoptera > Papilionidae > Sericinus > Sericinus montela. The sequence continues at coordinate 415,389 of JAGSMR010000109.1, forward strand.
CACCACCGAAAACGCGACATGTGTTTCGCCTCAAAACAAGGCATCCTCAAGCGAGTAGACTCTACGATGAGCGACCGCAGAGTCACCCTGCGGTCGCTCATCGTAGAGTCTCTTCTTCTCTTCGGACCAGGTAGCATATACCTTTTTATATTTTCATGCGGAGGGTTGCGAAGTAATTTTTTCAATAACAACTTCACAATGAATTTCCGCAAAGTAACGCCTGAGTCAATTAACTATATTATTTTTTTCGTTTTCAATATTGATATTTACTTACCATCAATATTGTTATTTACTTACCGTCTCAGAGGTACGGGTTCGAATTTCGGTAACTCATAGCTTGCTATAATTTGTGCTATGAATATAAATGTGAACTAGAGTCGCAGTTGTTTCTATGTATATGTGTATATGTCAATATTTATGTAGATAAATATATATTTGTGTTTAAGTATTTTGACTAAAACGGCGATAGCTACCTGTCACGTTGTCCCAAATAAGCTTTTGGGGAAGGTGGGTCGGAAAGATTTAACTGCCTTGACCTGTGTTAGTCCCAGTGTTTGGAATGCGTCTAAAGATATCTATTTCTGTTGTTTTTGTCTTCAGTCACAATACCTGACGAGGTGGCCAGCGAGAACAGATCGCCAAATGTCACGATCTTTACTTACCACATATACTTCTATATTTCTGTCGTTATTAAAATAAAAATAAATAAATAAATATCTTCACGCAATTCCCAATACAGGGGTAGACAGAGGTCAAGTCTAGACAATTAAGTCCCTTTGACCCACCTTCTACCGAAGATATTTTTGGAACAACGTGACAGGTGGTGAGCCCGTCGCCGCCTTTATGTCCAAGCCAACGTTGAAATTCGTACATAAGTTTTTGAAAAACTCATTGGTACTGCCACCTGGGGATCGAACTCGGGTCTCTCGACTCGAAATTCCGACCACCCAACAACTCGGATATCGTGACTAATTTCTGTCGTTATTAATATAAAAATAATAATATTATACTTAAGTAATATTTTTATATTGAAAATACAGCAACGCAATAAAGTTAATCAGTAACACTGATTGCCTATACCGAGCGTATTCGCGTATCTACGGAATCGCAATCAATCAACGCTAAAATCTTTCGAATGATTAATCGTTACCAATGGACCGGAACATCGCCAATATCGGTATGTTACTAATCAAATGTCAAGCATGCGATATCAAAACCTTTTTAAAGGATTTTCAATTTATATTTGATAATTGCTAATCGGATTATAAAGTCACGATAGCTGAGTGGTTTGTTGAATTGAATTCGAGATGAGAGACCCCAGTACGATCTTCAGAACCCAGTTCTCTCAGTTTTCTTGAAACTTGCGTAAGATTCACACGTTTACTTAGATATAAAGACGGTGACAGATTCTCTATTTATTTCGTTGTCCCAAAATAAGCTCGAATGAAATGTGGTACGAAAGAACAAAAGTTTCTGGACGTCTGCCTACCCCTGTTATTGGGAAATGCGATTATAATTGTTACGGGGGTACTTAAATAGTTAGGGCACGTATTATATGATGATGGCTTTGAACAAATGATTGGATAATTGTGAAGATTATAAACAACACGAAAGTGAATATCTGTAATTAAAAAAAAATAGAATTATTAAATCACGGATTTAGACCTGAAAGAGGATGCATGGATCAAATGTTTTCTCTCCGCATGATTACGGAGAAGCTTCTGGCTGCTAACCAGAGGAATTTCTGTGCTTTTGTGGATCTTGAGAAAGCATTTCATAAGGTTGTAAGGAAGAAAATGTGGGAACTGTTGGCGGGGTATGGTGTGGATGGTCGATTGCTAAAGGAGCACATCCTTTAGCAATAAATACGTAAGTAAGTATTAAGTCACGATAGCCGAGTGGTTATGCGGTCGGAATTTTGAGTCAAGAGACCCGAGTTTGATCCCCATGTGGCAGGCTCGTACCAATAGGTTTTCCAACTTATGTACGAATTATATCGTTGGCTTCGACATAAAGACGGCGACGGGCTCCCCACCTGTCACGTTGTCCCGAAAATATCTTCGGTGGAACACCTTCCACGACCCACCGGTCGAAGGGACTTAATTGTCTAGAGTAGGCCTCTGTCTACCCCTGTATTGGGAATTGCGTGAAGATATTTATTTATTTATAAAATAATACAAAAAATATAATGGATTATCTAAATATTGTTTTTATTTGCAAATGTTCTGAAATTTCCATTCTTCGCCCTTCTTCTGACATAGTAATTTTTTAGAAATAATTATTGGCCACCTCCGTGGACGTGGAGTTACGTACACAATGGTTTCAAAGTAAAGTGCTCTGAGTATTTTTCAAGTTTTGGGTGTTTGTGATACATTCGATTACATAACACAAGTGTTTTAGCTACTTGTTTTAAAATCAATGCAATGTATGTGATGTTGTACATCTGCTTCTATTTATTTACTTAATTATAGCCTTTTGAAATGGTGTAAGGATTCTAAAGATCATCGAAATTTGTTGAGACATTTAGAAGTTGTGGTGGAATAAACATACTTTCTCATTCTTGAAAAAAATACACTTCTTTGACTTCACTATTCTTAAAATAGTCGTTTAATAATAAAAGAAGTCAAGGTAGAACAGCCTCCTTTTGAAAATTTTAAAGTCAAGAGTACTTGAATCCTTTGAATTCTGCAGTATCAGACTTCAGGTATCAGGTAAATTTCGCGGAATCCACGCCTCATAATTACTTAAAAGTATTAAATGAAAGAGGAAAAAGTTAAAATTTCAACTGACACGGGCAGGATTCGAACGCGCAACCTTCGTCGATCCGTGGCGACGCTCTTACCTCCGAGCCACCGTGTCTTACACGTATCAGTTGAAATTTTAAATCTGTATCCTCTTATATATAATAAGAATAACTATGGAAAACGCACACTCGAATTTATTATTCCAAAACTAATAAACGAATTACCACCCGCATTAAGTTATGAAATAAAACCAAACAACATCAAATCTAAATTAACTAACTACTACTTAGCTTTGCTACATGATAATTATATGAAATAATTGATAATAATGTTGACACAACCCGTAGGACACTCGAACGCATTTGTTTCTTTTTTTTATGTGCTCGTCATTGTTGTAACGACAAAAACATTCGCACCTAATCTACCCTCACTAAAAACTCCTATTTCATGTTCGTTATTATTAATGTAAATTATCTGGTCTATAATAAGTAAACTGCTAAATAATGTTATTTGTACGGACGAACTCCATTGTACAAAAAAAACCACTAGGTTTTATAGTGTACAGTGTACAGTGTACAGTGTATTGTTGTTTTCATTTGTAATTTTTTTTTTCTGAATATAAATATAAAATAAATATTACTTATGGCTTGTTCATTGTTTATTGTTATAACGTACTTAAAGGTACGTAAGCCTATGCCAATAAACAAAGCCAATGCTGCTGCTTGTCACTGGTCTGGTACTGCGATCTCCAATCCGCTTGTCAAGCGTGGCGATTATAGCACCCTTAAGAGTCATTTCTACGTCCAGTTGACGTATAGCAGCGCACTTTTACATGCCGTTATTTTAATTTCAATATCGTCAAATTAAATCGACAAAACTTATCTTCAGTCAATTCTCCGCGGATAGATCGTGCAGATGCCTTCCTATTGTCATTGTAACAAATGTGCTCGCGTTACATTTAAGACGTGACACATAAAACCGCTCGGAGTCAATTCAGCATGGTAACGATGTGAATTCGACTCCAATGTATTTTCATTAAGTTTATATTCATATTGTCAGGTTGTTTTAGGATATTTTAGGGCATTCTTAGATTTTTTAACTTGGTTTTCGTCAAATCTGTCGCGGGGGAGGGTTTGCCATATTCGTCATTGGTAATCGAACTACCAGGCATCTTGCAGCTCAGACGAGGTTGCTTTTCAGCCTGTAGTCACGATAATCGAATATTTGGGTGATCAAAACATAAATCAGTAGGCTCGAGTTCGATTTCCAGCAGGATGGATCGTACCAATGAGTGTTTCGGAAACTGAAAATCTACATAATTTGTATCGTTGGCTTAGACATTCAGACAAAATAAGCATCTGTCATATTGTCACAAAATAAGCTTAACTGACTAAATTGCCTGATCTGATAAGTCTAGTAATAAGAATGCGTGAACATACGGAAGAAAAATTTTATGTGGAAAAACATTCATTACAGTAGAATTGCAGCCCTGAAAAGGGCTGGCAGGCGCGACGAGCACGCTTCTACAATGACCCCATTGTAGAAGCGTGCTCGTCGCGACCCCTGCCAGCCCTTTTCAGGGGCCTGTATTCAGCTACACCCATGCCAACGAGGGTTAGTGCGTTCCCCCAAGGCGACGCACAACAGTTCGTCCCCGTTGGTGTGAAATGCAGCGAGCAACGCGGCGATGGGGACCGGACGAAAGGTTGTCGCGCAACTTTAGGGAAAACTACAAGCTCTTCTGGAAAGAGGTTGGAAGGACCCGGAGTGGTGCGACAGCCTTAAGAATGAATAAAGTGCTTTCGGGAACCAATGACGTCCTCTCAGAAAAATCGGACGTCATGCAGCGATGGAGCGAATATTAAAGAGATATGTATGCGTGTGATGATCTTAGTGAGGGATCCGGGAGTGACGCCGTAAATGGTACGCCAGACTCGGACCTCGATGACACTGAGGTCATCAGTATGAAGAGATTGAATGTGCGATTAGAAGTTTGAAATGTGGTAAGGCTGCGGGACTAGACAGAGTTACTGCTGAAATGGTCAAGTATGGTGGGCCACGCGTCTGGGACAGCTTTCATCTGCTGTGCAATTTGTGCTGGCGAACGAGGGCTGTTCCGGATGATTGGCGATCCGCGGTCATTGTGCCTTTATATAAAGGTAAAGGTTCACATTATGACTGCGGGTGCTATCGGGCGATCAGCTTGACCAGTTTAGCAAGTAAAGTTTACTCGAAGGTTTTGACACGTAGGATGCAAGATAAATTGGAAAGATTTCTATGGGAGGCACAATGCGGATTTAGACCTGGAAGAGGATGCACGGATCAAATGTTTTCTCTCCGCATGATCACAGAGAAGCTTCTCGCTGCTAACCAGAAGATTTTCTGTGCTTTTGTGGATCTTGAGAAAGCATTTGATAAGGTTGTAAGGAAGAAAATGTGGGAACTGTTGCCGGGGTATGGTGTGGATGGTCGATTGCTAAGGGCTGTGCAGTCACTTTACTTTGACTGTAAAGCCTGTGTGCGGGTAGGGCATGACCTGTCACCCATGTTTAGCGTCCAAACGGGCGTAAAACAGGGTTGTGTCATGTCTTCCTGGCTATTCATACTGTATCTCGACAGCTGTTTACAGAAGCTGAAAGATAGCTGTTTGGGTGTGAAATTGGGTGACATAAAAGTAAATTGTCTGCTTTATGCTGATGATGCAGTGCTTATTGCACCATCAGAGGCAGAACTGCAGGCATTAGTCACGTGTATGAAAGAAGAATGTGAAATTAATGGTCTCCGTTTGAATGCTAATAAAACTAATGTTCTGGTATTTGAAAGGAACGAAGAAAGAACGATGTGCGAAATTTGGGTAAATCAGGAATGTCTAGAACAGGTGAATGAAATTGTATACTTGGGGAGTGCGTTTAGCCGGGATAGAAGATGTGATTTAGATGTGGACAGGCGTGTTGCTGCCGGGAACAAAGTCAATGGTGCCCTGACTGCGTTAATCAAAAGGCAAGGCGTTGTGAAAAGTGCACGCCTTGCAATACATAACGCAGTGTTGGTACCGACTTTGTTATATGGCAGCGAAACCTGGGTATGCCAGAAGAAGCATAAAAGCAGGTTGAATGCAGTGGAGATGCGATCTCTTCGTAAAATGTGCGGCCTTACCATGTCCGACCGAAAGCGAAACGAAGAGATTCGCAATATGGCAGGTTTGAAAGATGACCTTGTCTCAAAAATGGATAAGGGCGTGCTACGATGGTTTGGGCACGTTGAGCGAATGAGTGAAGACCGAATGGTGAAGAAAATATATAGCGCGAAAGTTAATATTAAAAGGTGTCGAGGTAGACCGTGACTGACTTTCGAAGACCATTTGAACAAATTGTTCGAAGAGGGGAGGGTCAAGAGTACTCGGATACCTAGACGTGCATGTATGAAGAAGATGATGAATCTGAAAGAAGCGAAAGAAGTATGTAGGGATCCTGACACTTGGCGATCTGTTCTCTCTGGCTACCCCGTCAGGGATTGTGCGTGAAGATATGTATATGTATGTTACATTCATTACAGAACATAGGCCTCCCCTATAAGATAGATTTCATATACTCGCCAGGCATGTTACTGGTGGTTTACTGCATCATCATCATAAAAGCCTATATAAAGACAATGATATACACAGCACTCTCCTAAAGATTGCCATAGATGGGTCCTGTGCCGATTGCGTCAATCGACTTCCCGCAATATTGTGCAGTCCTCGCTCCATTTTGTGTGTAATCGTACACACAGTACTCGATGTCCCTCAACTTAGACGCTGCTGACAATTCAACACTGCAGTTTCGAATTCCGGTCGTCAAACTTTTCTGCTATCGAAGCTATTATCTTATTATATTGTGTATTATTATATTATTTATTATTAATCTTCACGCACAATCCCTGACGGGGTAGCCAGAGAGAACAGATCGCCAAGTGTCACGATCCCTACATACCTCGTTCGCTTCTTTCAGATTCATCATCTTCTCACGATAGCCGAGTTGTTGGGTGGTCGGAATTTCGAGTCGAGAGACCCGAGTTCGATCCCCAGGTGGCAGGCTCGTACCAATGGGTTTTTTAAAAAAAAAAAAATCCTATGTACGAATTACATCGTTGGCTTGGACATAAAGGCGGCGACGGTCTCACCACCTGTCACGTTGTCCCGAAAATATCTTCGGTGGAAGGTGGGTCAAAGGGACTTAATTGTCTAGACTTGACCTCTGTCTACCCCTGTATTGGGAATTGCGTGAAGATATTTATATTTATTTATTTTATCATCTTCTTCATACATGCACGTCTAGGTATCAGAGTACTCTTGACCCTCCCCGATCGAAGCTATATTGCCTAATTTAGTATACATATATAAGCTGTATATCTGAAACCTTACATGTGAGGTAAGTCACAATAAGCCGAGTAGTTGGGTGGTCGGAATTTCGAGTCACGAGATCCGAGTTCGATCCCCAGGTGGCAGTACGAAAAAGTTTTTCAAAAAAAAAAAACTTATTTACGAATTACGTCGTTGGCATGAACATAATGACGGCGACGGGCTCACTACCTGTCACGTTGTCCCGAAAATCTTGGGCGGTGGAAGGTGGGTCAAAGGGACTTAAATGTCTAGACTAGACCTCTGTCTACCCCTGTATTGGAAATTGCGTTAAGATATTTATTTATTTATATTTAGAGGTAACGGCAAATATTGCATGGACAGCTGGTACAGTAATTCTCACGAATTCTCACTAAATTACCTTCTGACTACTGGATTAAATACTGGAAATTTCAATAGCAATACAGCAGACTGGAAATTCTTAAGTAGTTGTTAGTAGAATATTTTTATTATAAGGTTTACGCGAATAGTTTTGCGTTTCTCGAAATATCGAAGAACAATGTTAGTAGAGGTGGGTGGACAGGTGTAAAGAGTAGGTGAAGAGGGTAGGGCGTGGAATACTGTAACGCAGGGAATTCATAAAGTAAATGCAGTTGCAAAAGCTGAAAAGAGTAGGGTGTAAAGAGTAGGTGAAGAGGGTAGGGCGTGGACTGGCAAATATTTGAATGAAAGCTACAACGTATTATATCGGAGAATTCTTAAAAGAGAACTGGAATATTTCTAATAAATAAAATTTCTTTTTTTGTGAATTTTAGCATGTAAACCTAAGCCTTTTGTTGGTAAACAAATAATACATTCTAAAAAAATGTCACCCGATTTTGTAAGAACGTAACGAACGCCCACGAACATCCATAACACAGAGGAACTGTGTTCCCAATAATGATGTATGGATCTGAGACGTGGCCGTTCACTGCAGGTCTCAAAGAACGCTGAGGATTGTTCAATGAGCTATAGAAAAGCTATGCGCTATTTTTCTGCGTTATTGAACTTACAACAAAGATATCCGCAGCAGAAATAGAGTAGTCAGTATTGTTGTAAGCAGAAGTGACAATGTGCCAGCGACATAGCTCGCAGCACTGGCAACCGTTGGGAAGAAATGTCGTGTAGTGGCAGCCTTTTAAAAATCCAGGCTAAATGATCCCTCTCAAAATGAAGAATCCACAGAACATTGCAGAGAGTCGATGGATCAAGAGCGCATAGGACCGTTTAAATGTTAATATCTGGGGGAGGCTTATTTCAATTCAGCAGTTGAGTTAGGCTGTAATGATGGCTGATGAATGTTGTATGTGAATATTGGTACTGACATTAAGACAGTGATAGGCTACCCAACTGTCACGTCGTCTAAAATAAGCTTCTGTAAGAAGTGCGCTGAAAGGATTAAATTGTCAATAAGCTTCTACATACTGCGTAGAAATTTCTTAGAATAGGAACTACAATGCGTAGTAGTTCTTTTTGCTGAGGCGTAGAAGGATCGTCTCTGAAAGTACTTTTCGTAAGACTAAATAAAATATTGATAGGTAATACCTCTAAAAGTATTCGTAGCAATATAAAATAAAAAATATCTTCACACTATTCCCGATACAGGGGTAGATGGAGATCTAGTCTAGACAATTAAGTCCTTTCGACCCACCTTCCACCGAAGATATTTTCGGTACAACGTAACAGGTGGTGAGCCCGTCGCCGTCTATGTCCAAGCCAACGATATAATTCGCAAATAAGTTTTTTAATTTAAAAACCCATTGATATTGATACGAGCCTGCCACCTGGGGATCGAACTCAAGTCTCTTAACTCGGAATTCCGAACACCCAACCTTTCGGCTGTCATAACTATATAAAAAAAGTAATAATAATTTGTAATTAGTGCATTTGTAAGTTTATGCTGCTACTCATACTACTTTCAGCTTCGTCTCTGCAAAAAGTAAATTACAAAGTCATGTTTTGTGGATATAAGAAAAAAAGGAAAGAAATGAAATTAAAAGAGGTTACATGGGATAGAAATAGATGCAGAGTGTACACCTGGCCGCCGTGTAGTTTCGGCCTATGAATATAGCATCCCCTTTCTTCCCAAGGTTGTTGTTGAGAACATAAAGTAGCCGCGCGGCTTCAAGTAAGTCTCAATACTTTATCTCATAGGCGTCGAGATCCGAAGGATAAGACATAGTGACGATTGCTAACAGCAGGGTCTAAAGAGTGAGGTGTCTGATCGCCGAACCGCTTTACTAGCGTGGCATTACTTTTGGGAGATGACTATGTTTTACAGTGGACTTCTTGAGGCCTTTATATAAGTATATGGACTTCTTGAGGCCTATATATAAGTGTATTGCGTATTAATTGCAAAATATGCGTATTTTATACCATACTAAAAAAAAACGCTGAGTGGTTGGGTAATCGGATTTGGAGTATAGGAGTTCAATCTCCAGGTGGTAGGCTCGTACCAAGATGGGTCGAAACGACTTAAAAGTCTAGAACTCTGCCTACGCCAGTAGTGAACGGCGGGAAGATATAACGTAATCTAGTAAAAATAATACTTTAACGCAGGGAATTCATAAAGTAAATGCAGTTGCAAAAGCTGTATCTACAACTGCATTAAACTTGATATTTTAGTATTAGTAACATCAAAGTCATTAGTTTTCAATTCTTACTAAGACAATGTTGTGGGCTGTTTTTGTCAGTTTTGGAAAGAATTCAAATCATAGATTAATTTCGCAGTAGTCTATTTATATAATTACGCACTTATTACTAATGCTTTTTTAAAACGACGACCCAATAGCCTGATTGGTACATATTCTGCCTTCGAATACATCGATAGACTCACCACAGGTCCCAAATAGTCTTCGGTGAAAGGTGAAGCCGAGAGGACATAACTGTCTCGACTTTCGCAGATACTTCTTCCAAGATACTTCTTCAATAAAACTCCAGAATATCATCTCCCGGCAACTGCTCGGCAAGGTAGAATATGAATTGGATACGCTGGCATTGAATAAAGTTCCAAACAGATAAATAAATTACAATACAAACGGTTCACGGCGTTAAAATTGATTAATTCTGCTCGAGTTAATCAAATTCCCTTCACGGAACTGTATTATCTATTACAAAGTAAGCTTTGTTGTACTCGTAAATGTCCTTGTTCACTTTAATAGGTTGGTTAAGAATATTAATTACGTTAATTAAGGATTCGTAGAAAATTATCATTGTAAATATGTGATATAGTATCGTTTATTAGGACGTAAGACGCTTGCCTATGAACAGGTACAAGACATTTATTAAAGAAAAAACTTTATGGGAAAAAATGTTATAGTATTTATGAATAATCTAATGTTTGTGATCCACTGGGAATGAGTTCATTGCTCCATTGCTATTTCTAATTATATTATATACAATTTTGTTTTACCTGTTTTAAAAAAAATAAAACGAATAGGATAACTACAGAGTTTATTTCACCTGCTTCTTCTCCGTTAGAGGAGTCTCATTACGAAACGGTGGTAGATTAAAAATAACAATTGATGGTCGTCGTGTATATTGGTGAATAAATTATTTGTTTTGATTTGATTCGTTTAAAGGGATAGTATGCAAGTTAACCGACCCGTTTCCCCTATATAACAACGACAACGATATGTTAGCAAAGGGTGATAAAACTGATACCTAGTCTAGACTTATGTCTAGACTGGATTACTTATTATATTATATGGAATGTAATGAAGGGATTTGTTAACAAGACATGAAGACGAGATGATCACACCTTGGACATTGCTTGGAAATCAACAAGGGAACATAAACCAGGCACTATAAATGCACCGTCGGTCTGACATAAGAGAATTCTTTGATCGCTACACCTTTTGGTGTAGTTCATATTATAAAAGTTCTTATATCTTATTATAAAAGTATAAATATTTTTTTTTAAAGTACATTTTATTTTTAGTAACTGTAGACTATTTCGACGTGTGATTGTCGGCCAAGGTGTCACTAAACTTTTAGATGAAACCTAATTATTTTATATGAGATACATTTATTAACAAAAACAAAATCTGTTATTGAAAAAATTACTTCGCAACCCTCCACATGCGAAAACAACTTTACAATGAATTTTAACAACTTTACAATGAATTTGCGCAAAGTAACGCCTGAGTCAATTAGCTATCAAAAACAAAATCGTTAATACGTTGCTCTCACGATAAAGTAGCTGTATAACTGTTTTAAGTTATGGCATGGGAAACAACGAAGGTACCACAAACACTCAGACCAGAGACAACGCAGAAAAAGTGGTTTTCCAGATCCCAGAGCCCCTAGAGCTGGTGACATCATAAAAGAAAGAGGTTGTACTAGTATTTAAATAGCTTACTACACATATAAATTATTTGTTAACGAAAAGCTCAACAAGAATTACAAAATAAGAATTCACAAAAATATAAACATTCTCTTTTTCTATGTTTCAGGAAATTGAGTTGAAAGTTATAACCTATCTATATAGAAAAACATTGACTCAGTATTAACTGATTATTTACTACTTTTCTGATTTTTAATATCTAGAAATCTATTAATGTATGTCAATACGAAGAGACTTCGATAAAAAAAAATGAGACAGCTATATCTTAATGCGAAATCAGAAATAATTAAATGTAAGGAGTAGTTGTTGGGAGTGAGCCAAATGGGACGCGTGAGTAACGAGTAAATAAATGGAAATAATTGTTTTAAACACGTACTTCATGCTTACTAACATTCGTGTTACCAATTTAATATGTTTGGTAAGTGCGTTAAACTAGACTTCCTACACAAATAAGACACAATAATACGATGATAGCGCATACTGATCATTTTTAACAACCTCCGTGGGACAGTGGCTTACACACCGGTTTCGGATCCCGGTAGGAACACTTTTTCTACATTTTCTCGGGTCAGGGTGTTTGTGGTACTTTCGGCGTTTCTGATTCCATAATACAAGTGCTTCAGCTGCTTACTTTGGAATCAGAGCAATGTTTTCCCTAGCTACATGTATACAATTATTATTTTTTTTCAACAATTATTTATTCTAAGCAGTTCGACCTACTTTCCAATTACTACTTTGCTTTGTTACAAAGTTATTATAAGTTGTATCATTGCTTTGGAAGGGACTAGTACCTGACATATAGGTTACACAAGTTCAGTGACTACGGCTCATTTGTGCATTTTAAGTAAATTTTGGATATAAATAACTTGTGACAAAATTACATTATGTGTTACATAAGGCATATTACTATGTAAATTATATGTCATCACTGTAGGTCTCTAAGGAAAGATCTTTAATTAATAAAAGGTATTAAAATTATTATTAAACTAAAGCAAAAGCCATGAAAATTGCAATGGCAACCATGGCAATTTTATAGGCCTTGAAAATTCAAGGCTTCAGCTTGCGAATCAGATGGCGAAATAGCTATTTTGAATAATATCACACTATCCTGACGTGAAACACTTACTTCTTTGTGTGGAACACTTACTCCTTCTTATCAAATTAAGTCACTGCACTGCACCAACTTAATGAAAATTACTGATTATAGAATGTGTGTGTATAAATCGTTTCTTTATTTTTATTTAGAAAGAAAGATCCATAGATTTTCAAAACGCGGTTTAACACATAGCAATAAAAATAAAAAAAAGTTAAGAAATTAAATTAAAAATAATAAATAAATAAATATCTTCACGCAACACAGGGGTAGACAAGACCTCTGTCTATACAATTGAGTCGCTTCAACCCACCTTCCACTGAAGATATTTTCGGGACAACGTGACGGGTGGTGAGCCCGTCGCCATCTTTACGTCTTCATTAAATTATTAAACACCTTTAAAAATACAAAAAAAAAAAAAACTCATGTTGTGTCGCTACTAAATTGAAATTTACTTTGCCCGTATGGCCGTATGTGTCAAAGTGTAGCTTTAGGAAATGGAGCTCACTCAGCATAATGCCATGACATTTATTTTGCCACGTCGCTAGTTTTCATTGACTCTGACTGAGTTACGGAAATCTGTACTACTCTATTAACTTATGTTTTATATATTACGTCTCCAATTTACAATTTAACTAATTATTTTTTAACTTTTAATTTTAACATTTCTAAAAATATATTTATTTGTGCAAATGTAATAGTCCAGGAAATTACGATACGTGTAAAGTGGGGAAAAGAGACAGAAGCTATCCACAAGAGAGCGACTATTTTTTGAGTTGAAATTCTTCATTTAAATGTCACGGTAGCTGAGAGATTAAACGATCTGGATTTGAGTCAAGAGACTCGAGTTTGATTCCCAGGTAGCAGGTTGGCATGGACATACAGACGGCTACATACTTACCACCTGTCACGTTGTCATCGATCGCGTGTCCTCGGTGAAAAGTGGCTCGAAAGTACTTAATTGTCTAGACCTCTGTCTACCCAAGTATTGAGTATAGCGCGAAGATATTTTTTTTAATTCTTGACGATTGGATTCGGATCGGTTTAGATTCAACCGGTTTCTCACACGACAACAGACTAGTCACCGTTGCCGTAGTGAAACAATTAACTAATTACGTTACAAAAAAAAATTAATAGATATTACATACTAGCTTATACCCAAGCCTTCGCTGGCGTTGATATCTGGAAGAACTGTCAATGTTATAAACATCCTTTTCCTCAGAAAGTAATACATCAACTGTACCCTGACTACATTAGTCAAAAAGTAATTTGTAGAACGAAATAAAGCATTCAGTCATAAAAAATATTAAATTGGATATTATAAAACATATGCATCAGTAAAAACCAGCTAAGCAAAAATATAAAATAAATAACAAATATCATTACGCCAATCCCAATACTGGGGTAGACAGTGGTCTAAACAATTAAGTCTGTTCGACCCACATATTACCAGACATTTTTTTGGTGGTGAATTTGTCGCCGTCTTTATATACAAGCCAACGATTTAATCCGTTGAAAAAGTTTTGAAAAAAAAACCCTTCGAACTGGGCTCTCTTGACACGAATCCCAATCACCCAACCACTCGGCTATCGTGACTTTAACAATAAATAAATAATAAATATCTTCACGCAATTCCCAATACCCCCTGTATTATATATTATAGAGAGAGGTCGAGTCTAGACAATTAAGCCCCTTTGACCCAAATATTTTTCGGGACAACGTGACAGGTGCTGAGCCGGTTGCCGTCTTTATGTCCAAGCCAACGATATGATTCGTACATAAGTTTTTGAAAAACTCATTGGTTCGAGCCAGCCACAGAAATCAGGTCAAAATTCCGACCTGGGTGGTCGCAATTTCGAGTCAAGAGACTCGAGGCCGCTCCGACCACTCGGCTATCGGACTAAGTACTTTCTTGCACCGTATATTTTGTCTGATGTTATTCTAAATTATTACAGGGCCATCTCTAAGTAGACTTTCGGATATTTGAGGATTTTCGCTTTGACACGAAAGGAAGAAAAATAGTGGGAAATTCTTGTACTGACACCGTCTGTAATTTGGGAATATTTCATCTGACTTGGGACTTCCTTCTTGAAATGTTCTATAAGATTAATTAAAAACTTATAATTTATTGTTTTAGTAACAAAGAACATTTGAATAATGTCTTTCGTATAGTAAAGACACTTTATGACGTCTCTTCATTAAATGAATTGTCGTTTTCTTCATAAAAAAATGGCCTCGATCGAAATCAAAATAAGGCAACAATTTTGGTTACAACGCTTCTATTAAAAGTCTTCGGAAACGTCAAGTGGTGCGCTTGAGTGGCGTCGACACAGGAAGTGACAAAGCGGATTTGACTACTATGTGTTGTCAATGTCATTTGACTTCTGATATATAGTGTCTTCAGAATTTTCTCGGGGCAGCACTTACAAAACGGACGGCAGTGTGAACGGTCATCTTCCTGTATCGAACTTACAGCGTTTCTACCCATTTAGACCAGTTTTCTGATTTGGCTCAAGACGGATCTAACAACGAGTTGTCTCACGTAGACTACCCTACGCCGACATATAAATATATGAAACTGATTGATTAGCTCAGACTTACAGAAAAATAAAACATACTATTTATTTGTTGTTATAATTTGAATAAAATGTTCACACATGTTATTCCAATTACTAAGTTTCAAATTTGTAATTTACGATGTTTATATATACACACATTTGACGAGCTCTATGGACAGTCTAATTCGATTCCCGAACGGGTTGAAGTAGAAAATCTGTCACGGGTCCGGGTGCTTGTGGTACCTTCATTATTTCTGATACCATGACACAAGTGCTTTAGCTAATTGCTTTAGGATTATCAGTAATAAGGTCAGTTTATGTGATTTTGACCCTATGTATGTATGTATGTATTTATACGTAAAGGTCTGTAATAATCCACATATCCACGTAGGAATAATTATAAGCGTAAGAAATATTTGTCATAATCACTAGACAAGGCAAGCGAATTGGCGATCACAGTGTTAGAGACCTCGCACCCTAGACGCTGCCTCCTATCACCGGTCTGTTAGTCTCTGGTTCGATTCCCGAACAGGTTAATAATGAAACCTGTGTCGAATCTGGGTATTTATGGTGCTTTAATTTTTTCGATTCCATAACACTCGTACTTTAGCTTGCTTTGAGATCAGAGCCATGAATCTGATATTGTCCCTATCTACGTATGTATTTAAAACGATTTTCGGATTTTATCGCGTTTTTTAATTAGTTTTTACGCGAATACTACACATTTTAAATAAAACCCCCCGTGACCACGGATGCTGTAAATCATCCGAAACGTCGGGAAATAAAAATAGTTTGTAAAAACTAATTAACGCGATAAAATCCAAAAATCGTTATATATAAAAATAGTTTTTACAAACTATTTTTACTTCCCGACGTTTCGTTTTAAAAAATAGTTTGTAAAAACTAATTAAAAAACGCAATGAAATCCGAAAATCGTTTTATTTAAAATGTGTAGTATTCGCGTAAACACAAGAAATCATTATACGTAGGTATTCATTAAATTATAAATAATATTTGACCTTATAAGTCTGCAAATTATCAACCCGGCACGTGATTATGGCGTCTCGTCCTACCACGACCGTCACGTTTGACCCCGGGCCCACGAATCTCGGTTGAGTGGTTCCTGAAAAAACAATACGAAGATATAACGAAATGTATTCTTGGTCTTAAACTCAAATTTATTTATAACTAGATCCCAAACAGGTTGTGACGCACCCACCTTTTTTATTGAAATTTGTAGAAAAATTTAATAAGAAGGTTGCTTTTAGCACAAAAATAAAAAGCAAAAGAATATCTGAAATGCATTATAAATTAAGATCATCCACACTGATATACCTATACTAGTAATCCTACACATAGTCTATATTACATGCTATTCTCAATACTGGTGTATAATGTACTACTAATAAAAAATGTACTACTTGTTTTGTTTTTTCAATTATTTAGTATTGTTTTTTTTAACAAATTTCATATTTGAAGCGCAGGATAAGTTCCGAGGTTCAGCTAGTAACATATATACCTATATATATATATATGTATATATATATATATATACATATATATATATATATATATATATATATATATATATATATATATATATATATATATATATATATATATATATATATATATATATATATATATATATATATATATATATATATATATATATATATATATATATATATATATATATATATATATATATATATATATATATATATATATATATATATATGTATATATATATATATATATATATCTATAATTGACAAAACAAAACAAGTAGTACATTTTTTATTTTTACACCTTTGCTTCGCCGAAACAATTTATTTACCATTTTCATTTCCTTTACCATTTTCAGTTCCTTTACATCCCTCTTTTGAACATTAAAAATATACAATATCATTGGGCAACATCAAGGTTGCAATTAGTTAATAAGTAGGTAGGGAGCAAGTCCATAACGTAAATTTACTATCATCACGCCTTATTCAGATTCTGGTGTAGAAACACAACCTATTTTGTTTGTTGTTTACCCTATCCTAAATGTGACCAGCTATGTTAATTGTGTAATTGATTTTTGCTTTAGAAAATATTTTTGATTCATGTCATCGTTTCCAGGCTCAACTCTAACCAAAGCTCATAATGATTTATTGTATTTACGGGAATACTACACATTTAAAATTAAACGATTTTCGGAATGAATCGCGTTTTTTAATTAGTTTTTACAAACTATTTTTATTTACCGAAGTATCGGATGCTGTAACTGCTGCACTTTTCAGTTTACCCCATGCCTTATTTTGTTGCCCTTTATTTAAATCTGTAATATTTTTTTAAACAATTCATTCAAATCATATAAAGTACGGGAAGATGAACTTTAAACAACTAAGTTAAATAAGATAATTACTGGAATATTGAATAGGAGACATACAGTTACGACAACCAAGTGGTTGGGTGATCGGAATTAGAGTCAATAGCTCGGGTTTACTCGTATTCTATCCCCAAGGCTCATACCTACGCGTTATTTCAAAAAAATATGTACGATTTACATCGTTGGCGTTTAAATAAAGACGGCGATGGGCTCACCACTTGTCTCGTTGTCCCAAAAGTCATCGGTGGAAAGAGGGTTGAAATGTCTTGAGCTCTGTCTGCCCAGTATTGTGAATGGCGTAAAGATATTTACAATTATTTAAATAGAAGAATTATTGCATATTTTAAATAACGTAATATTTTAGTTAATAATTTATATATGCAGTTATTGTTTATATATCTTCATATATCTTTCTAAGATATATGCTTATACGAACTTTTTTGTACAGAAAAAGAAAAGGAACAATCTATCCATACATTACTTTCGAGTAATTTTAGTTGTTTAGGCAGCGTACGCCACGAAAGCTTTCAGAAAGAAAATTTTGCTTCCGGTTTTCGAAGCATATGTATAAGTTTATTTAGATATATGTATGTGAGTTTATCATAAAACACACCAATTCCTATTGTTCATAATTCCAGTTTCTCTTCATCCCTAAAATTGTCTGGAAAATCGCTCTGTAGCGATAAGACCGCTTTAGTGTACATGCATAGCAACTAATTTTTCTCTCTATTGTATTTATTTTTTGTTGTGTGGTGCACAATAAAGTATATACAGTAGTACGGGAGTAGTAACTGCTACTACATTATTTTATATTCTATCTACTCTGTTAGTCATAGCTTGATTTGATATAGGTTTTTTTTTTTTCAAAATTTTTTTTCACAGATTATTTCTTATCACAAACACAAAAAATCAACGTTTTCCTGTTTATAATACTGGTATAGATATATGTATGTAAACAGAAGGCTTAAGTAAGCATTAAAGTAATTATAGTAAGACATTTCTATCATTTTCTAGTTGCTGCTTGACAAATTTTAATTAAATATAATGCATATAATATTTATTCTATTTAGGAAAGCAACGTACATTGCTTTTCATTTACTAATGTTCCATTTAATCCATAAATAGATAATCCACAATTTCTTAACAGGGTCCTTTAACTGGGAAAAAACTGGTGAAAGAAACTCCGTAGGTATCCATTTTTTCGTATTTTTTTGCATTCTTCGGAAAAGTACTGGGATAAGCCTTTTGTCCTTTTAGTTCCCAATCCAAATCGTAATAGGTTCCGAAAAAAAAAGGTTGGTCTGGCTTCCTGTACTACTGTATACTGTTGACCTAACCTGAGTTCTCAGTCACTCAACCATTCAGCTATCTTGCCACTTTTAGATCTATATCAGGAAGAAATCTATTAGAATATATGCCATGATTGAAACGGCTGTTTAAACTTATATACGATATATCGTTGACTTGGACATAGAAATGGTAACAGCCACGTTATCACAAAAAACTTCTTCAGTGAAAGGTGGGTCGAAAGGACTTAATTGTACTGTGTTGGACCTTAATTGTATTGTGTTGGACCTTAGCCTACACCAGTATTGAGAATAGCATGTAATATAGACTATGTGTAGGATTACTAGTATAGGTATATCAGTGTGGATGATCTTAATTTATAATGCATTTCAGATATTCTTTTGCTTTTTATTTTTGTGCTAAAAGCAACTTTCTTATTAAATTTTTCTACAAATTTCAATAACAAAGATGGGTGCGTCACAACCTGTTTGGGATCAAGTTATAAATAAATTTGAGTTTAAGACCAAGAATACATTTCGTTATATCTTCGTATTGTTTTTTCAGTAACCACTCAACCGAGATTCGTGGGCCCGGGGTCAAACGTGACGGTCGCGGTAGGACGAGACGCCACAATCACGTGCCGGGTTGATAATTTGCAGACTTATAAGGTCAAATATTATTTATAATTTAATGAATACCTACGTATAATGATTTCTTGTGTTTACGCGAATACTTCACATTTTAAATAAACCGATTTTCGGATTTCATCGCGTTTTTTAATTAGTTTTTACAAACTATTTTTTTAAACGAAACGAAATAAAAATAGTTTGTAAAAACTATTTTTATATATAACGATTTTTGGATTTTATCGCGTTTTTAATTAGTTTTTACAAACTATTTTTATTTCCCGACGTTTCGGATGATTTACAGCATCCGTGGTCACGGGGGGTTTTATTTAAAATGTGTAGTATTCGCGTAAAAACTAATTAAAAAACGCGATAAAATCCGAAAATCGTTTTAAATACATACGTAGATAGGGACAATATCAGATTCATGGCTCTGATCTCAAAGCAAGCTAAAGTACGAGTGTTATGGAATCGAAAAAATTAAAGCACCATAAATACCCAGATTCGACACAGGTTTCATTATTAACCTGTTCGGGAATCGAACCAGAGACTAACAGACCGGTGATAGGAGGCAGCGTCTGGGGTGCGAGGTCTCTAACCCTGTGATCGCCAATTCGCTTGCCTTGTCTAGTGATTATGACAAATATTTCATACGCAAGGAGCCTACGTGGATATGTGGATTATTACAGACCTTTACGTATAAATACATACATACATACATAGGGTCAAAATCACATAAACTGACCTTATTACTGATAATCCTAAAGCAATTAGCTAAAGCACTTGTGTCATGGTATCAGAAATAATGAAGGTACCACAAGCACCCGGACCCGTGACAGATTTTCTACTTCAACCCGTTCGGGAATCGAATTAGACTGTCCATAGAGCTCGTCAAATGTGTGTATATATAAACATCGTAAATTACAAATTTGAAACTTAGTAATTGGAATAACATGTGTGAACATTTTATTCAAATTATAACAACAAATAAATAGTATGTTTTATTTTTCTGTAAGTCTGAGCTAATCAATCAGTTTCATATATTTATATGTCAGCGTAGGGTAGTCTACGTGAGTCAACTCGTTGTTAGATCCGTCTTGAGCCAAATCAGAAAACTGGTCTAAATGGGTAGAAACGCTGTAAGTTCGATACAGGAAGATGACCGTTCACACTGCCGTCCGTTTCGTAACTGAAGACCCTAGAATATTCTGAAGACACTTTATATCAGAAGTCAAATGACATTGACAAAACATAGTAGTCAAATCCGCTCTGTCACTTTCTGTATCCTACCCCACTCAAGCGCACCACTTGACGTTTCCGAAGACTTTTAATAGAAGCGTTGTAACCAAAATTGTTGCCTTATTTTGATTCTGCGACATATACAATTCCTGATCAGTTTTTCTAATACCGATTTTCATTTAAGAATTGCTACGACAGAACATTTATCAAAAACATTACAAACAAGATTAAGTACGAACTGTAACGAAAGCTTCAGAAAAAAAGTCACTTCGTTAATTATACCCCGCTAAGCTGTTTGTTGCGGATTCAGAAGCGAGGCCATTTTTTTATGAAGAAAATGACAAAACATATACAACAATACGACAAATAATATATATATATATATATATATATATATATATATATATATATATATATATATATATATATATATATATATATATATATATATATATATATATATATATATATATATATATATATATATATATATATATATATATATATATATATATATATATATATATATATATATATATATATATATATATATATATAAAACTTTAAAAAAAATAAATAAAACTTTCGCGCTATATAAGTTCTACACTAAATTACAACGATATTAAATAAGGGAGGCAGGCCGAGATAAAATTTCATTGCACCTCCTCCTACTTGTACATTTCTGTTTAGCCTAATGGTTGACTGGGAGAGAATGCCTCCAGGCATTAAGTCCGACTTCATGTACTTTGTGCATAAAAGTTTACATAAATAAATAAAATTTCGAAAATACTGTAACCAAATTTCTCGAAGAGGGAAGGGTCAAGAGTTCTCGGAAAGAACCGAAAGAAGTATGCACAGATCTAGAAACTTGGCAATCAGTTTTCTCTGGCTACCCCGGCAAGGCCTATGCGTGAAGATATTTATTAATTATTTATTTTTGTAACCGGCTGTCTATAAACGCTTAGCGTTGACTACGGGAATATTTATTGCATGTTTTATAAACAAAATTTATGACTATCCTTAAATTTATGACAATGTATATACAATTTATTCAAACAGAAATGATGATAAGAGCAAAGCTCACGCAGTGGCAGCCGCGTTCTCTGCTAGCGCACTTAGTTATTCCGGCTCATTTACCTGCGAGCGTCGGTTTGTTTGTTTTGCTTAAAAATTATTTATCATAATTAAAATTTGTTATCATAAATGAAAAGTTTATATTTCGGTTGTTATTTTTAAGAGTCAATTTAATTTGGTTGATTAATTTATCGATTCATTAATAAAAATATATATTTTCAATAAACTCGCAGATCTGAGTTGATTAACAAGGTTTGTAAATAGTTTTGATTCTGCTAAGCATTCAATATCTGTGTCGGAATGTGTAACAGGGTAAGTATATACCACATTTCATATAGATAGATAACTATCTCCGAAAAAAAAAACTAAAAATCACGATAGCCGAGTGGTTGGATGGTCGGAATTCGAGTCAAAGAGACCCGAGTTCGATCCCCAGGTGGCAGGCTCGTACCAAAACGGGTTTTTTAAAACTTATGTACGAATTATATCGTTGGCTTGGACATTGAGACGGCGACGGGCTCTCCACCTATCACCCAAATTATCTTCAGTGAAAGGTGGGTCGAAGCGACTTAATTATCTAGACCTCTGTCTACCTCCGTATTGGGAATTGCGTGAAGATAAATTATTTATATTATATATTGCAAAAAAAAATATTTTACCGCCGTCTTCAAGCACATTAGTAAAATGGTATTTTAGATGTGAATTTGCATGTTGTAGTAAACGGCTGAAATCGGAGTAAAATGTATTCAATGTCCACTATTGAAATTGAAAATTCTGTTCAAAAGCAAGTAAAGATTATTATTTCGGATGTTTGTTATATGTTCTCATCTGGTTGGTTTTATATACTTACACAAATAAAAATACGTTAAATCTTATAAATTAATCAAAATATTAAAAAAAATATATACCCAAGAAATACCACTACTTAAATATAATAAATAAATATTAAGATTTTTACATCACTTTTAAATTAATATGTAATAAGTTTAGCTAAGGTAGGTATTCATTGCTTGTTTGTCAGTTTATAAAGTCACTATAACGTACTGGTTTGGTGGTCGGAATTCGAGTCATGACACCCTTGTACTTGGCTTGTACCAATCTAATCAAATCAAATCAAATCATTTATTCATCGACATAACATACATTCGTTTATCGATCGTCATTTTCAATCTACCACCGTTTCGTAATGAGGTTCCTCTAACGGAGAAGAAACAGGCGAAAGAAACTCCGTAGGTATCCTCTTTTTTGGTCAATATTTTTAACAATATAATGCATTATACAAATATAATGTGATATTTTCTAGAAATAGCTTGGGAGCGATCACCTTATTCTCAGGGGTTACTGTCATTAATATATTCATTTATATTATAATAACCATTCCTATAAAGCTTTTCTTTAATAAATTTCTTAAGCCTCTTAAAAGACAGGCTTTGCATATTTACCAGGACTTTGTTGTAGAAGCGTATACACCACCCTATGAACGAGTTACTTACTTTATGGAGTCTAGAAACCAGTGTTACAAGCTTGTGTTTGTTCCGAGTATTTACATTATGTACATCAGGAGTCTTGCTATAAGTATTAATGGTTTTATGCACATACATTAAATTTTCATATATGTATTGAGAGGCCAGTGTTAAAATATTAATTTCTTTAAATTTCTCTCTAAGAGTTGCTCGGGAATCCAGACAATATAGAGCTCGTATTGCCCTCTTTTGTAAAACGAATACTGTTTCTACGTCAGCTGCATGACCCCATAGCAGAATACCATATGACATTATGCTATGGACGTAACTAAAATAAACAAGTCTAGCCGTTTGTACATCAGTTAAAAGCCTTATTTTTCTTACAGCGTATGCTGCAGAGCTTAACCTACTAGCAAGTTGGGATATATGGGGGCCCCATTGAAGCCTCGCATCAAGTGTTATTCCGAGAAAAACAGCTGTATCCACAAAGCTCAACTCTCCCCCATTTATTAGTACATTGGTATCACCCAACTGTTTAACATTAAGTGTTGAAAATTTTATATATTTAGTCTTATTGCTATTTAAATGTAAATTATTAGCATTGAACCAATGGACTATTTTTGACAAAGCATCATTTACCTCGTCAAGTGTGACAATATGTCGTTTGATTAAAGAGGTATCATCAGCAAATAATACTATACCGTGTTTATTCCCTAGTAAGGAAGGTAAATCATTAATATAAATGAGAAAAAGAAATAGACCGAGAATCGAGCCCTGCGGTACACCCATAGCTACCGTCGATCCAGAGGAATACGCACCGTTGATTGCAACTCTCTGAATTCTATTAGATAAAGACTTAATTAGGTCAAGAGCCGTATCTCTGATACCGTAATGGTGTAATTTCCTGACAAGTGTTTTATGATGAAAGCAATCAAAAGCCTTAGAGAGATCACAAAAGACACCCAAAGCATCCTGTGATTTCTCCCAAGCCTCACATATATGCTTAATTAGCTCAACACCAGCATCGGTTGTTGAGCGACCCCTTGTAAAACCAACCTGATTGCAATGTAATAGTTTGTTTAAATTAAAATATCTTAAGCAATAATAATTTTTTCAAAAATTTTCTAATTGTTGGTAGTACCGAAATAGGTCTAAAGTTAGTGGGGGTTACTACCAGATTTAAATAAAGGTATTACTTTACTTCTTTACTTTGCTTCATTAGATCAGGAAATACACCAGACTCTATACTTCTATTAAATATTATGGACAAATGAGGTGCAATCAAATCTATTATAGAAGCAATTACTTCAATGGACATTCCCCATAGATCCGCCGTTTTCTTACATTCAATAGTATTAAACATTCTCACAATATCTTTAGAACCAACAGCCTCAATCTTATAGGTTGTGGTGCAAGCTCTTACATTTTCCTTCAGTAACGTCTCAGCAACAACAGAAGAAGAATTCAACGACTGTGTAGTCAAAATTGGAATTTCTCTAAAAAAAAGTCTCAAAAACTTTAGCTACCTCATGAATGGTTTTTTTAATCGTTGGCTTGGACAAAAAGACGGCGAAAGGCTCTCCACCTGTCACGTTGTCCCAAAAAATATCTTCGGTGAGAGTTGGGTGGGTAACTTGATAGTCTGGCACGTTATCGACTACAGTATTGGGAATGACGTCAAGATATATTATTATTGTATTGTCTATTTATTTAATTCATAATTTATCTTACTTATCGTTTTCTAATACCATCAGAATGAATTATTGTTTTGTAATTTACTCGCGAACTATAAAGAAGAACTCTCAATTATGTCAGATATGATATCATCTAAGTCGAATGGGAATATTAAAAATTCACGATATTCGAAAAAGGGTTAATATTAAAACGAATATAATAAAATAAACATATTCGCTGTAGAATATCACACATGACGGACTCCATTACGGAGGTCGTATGAAAATGCTTTTATTCCCGGCGGACGATTTTTCTTCGGAATATGACTATACGTCATCTGTCAAAACCAACCGAGCGCGAAGTCAGTGGCCGAATAAACACGGACAATGTTTTGATGAAAACATACTTAGAATTTTATATTTATTATATCTAGTTGTAAAACACTCACAATAGCTCACGTGACCCAAGGCTCGTTGCAATGGGTTTTTTCAAAAAACTTATGTACGAATTATACCGTTTTCTTCAACATAAAAATGGCGACGGATTCACCAACTGTCACGTTGTTCCAAAAATGTTTTCGGTGAAAGGTGTGTCGAAAAAATTTGACTACAGACTGAGATAGATAGTCTGTCAGTAAGGTCTGCGTGACGGAAGCCGCAGCCCCGTTGGATTGATGAAACTATCAAGCTTGATGGGCTGTTGGCCCGATATACTACCTTGCGTCAATTTAAAACGACCATTATATTAAAACGCCGGGAATAATAGCATTTTCGTACGTCCTCCGTAATGGAGTCCGTCATGTGTGATATTCTACAGCGAATATGTTTATTTTATTATATTCATTTTGACAGACTATCTATCTCAGTCTGTAGTCAACAGAAGCAACAAAATTTGACTAACCAAAATTGCTAAATTTGATAGGAAAGAAATCAAGGATATTCCCCGGTCATTTATTGACGCACTCTAAGGCCGGCAACGTATCTGCAATGCCTCTGGTATTGCGGGTGTTAAGTGATTACCGCTGCATATGGGCAGCGGTAAAAATATCAAAACATCAGCTATCAACACCTTTATTTTCATAGAATTACGCCTTTACAGGCTTGAATAAAGAATGAGATTCAAAATTTCAATTTATGTTGATTTTTTTAAATTTCTCTTTAGTAAAAAAAAGGTTCAGCATAACTTATATGCTTTAAAAAGTTCAATAAAAATTGCACAATGAATAGTACACTGCTATTTGGCTACAGAAATGGGTACGTACGTGGTACTGAACTATACGACTACTAGGCAGAAGAGGAGTATATTTCTTTCGTCTCTTCTATCTTCATGTCTCATGCTACGTACACATTTTACTTACTTTACAACTTCTAATAATAAAACATAATAGTTTTAGTGATTACAGTTTTTGTGTTTGTACATGTGTACATAAACCGGATTCTTATATTAAGGAGTTTTATACTAGGAAATAAATTAATACAAATTATAAATAGTCAGATATGTTTGGATAGCTAAACATGCTCATTCTTTTTTGTTTTATTTGTTCCGCGAGTGTAATAATAAAATGATATGAAAGCCTTGTCAATGGATCATCCATCTTACTTCGCCTGTAATCCATCTCAAAGATACTTTATCAATTCCGCTACATCATAGCAGTAATACGCATACGAAAGGTCAAATTATAAGAGGAAATATTACATGTTTTACGCCAAGGAATTTTTCATACATTATGAGTTCGCTAACTCATTTTTCTTCTTTCTTAGTTTTACAACCCCTTCCTTAAAGTTAGAGAACGTCCACGGATTTCAGTTGGAGAACTTCAGATGGTACAATAGTTTACACTCTGTTGTAAATTTGTGTTAGGTGCCAAATAAATAATACAAATGGTGTACCAGAGGAACATTAGGGGTCTGTCCCAGGATTAGTGTTATTCATATCATGTTATTTATTAACCAAGTACGTCCTACCCATTCAAGTTATAACTAATCAACGAAAATCACTGTAATTTATTTATCTAGATTATTTAACAACATGCTTGAGTAGTATTAAATGTTTTTTAAGTGTTTTACATCAAAGTCACGATAGCCGAGTTGTTGGATGGTCGGAATGTCGAGTCGAGGCACCCGAGTTCGATCCCCAGGTGGCAGTACCAATGAGTTTTTCAAAACTTATGTACGAATTTCATCGTTGGCTTGAACATAAAGACGGCGATGGGCTCACCACCTGTCACGTTGTTCCGAAAATATCTACAGTGGAAGGTGGGTCAAGGGACTTAATTGTCTAGACTTGACCTCTGTCTACCCCTGTATTGGGAATTGCGTGAAGATATTTATTTATTTATTTATTTATTTATTTTATATCATAGAAAAACATCCCCAGATGATGCAATAAAACCCACAAGACCTAGTAAAATAACTTGGAGTCTATCATAAAAGTAAGTAATTTTTTTCTTAACGTCATTGTAGTAAATTGGATAGTGTTTTATATACATAAATAAATGTAATTTGTTATGGTGTAATAACCACTATAAGAACTTTCATTTTATACCCATAATAAGGTGGTTGTAAAAAAATTTTGTGGGGACTGCAATCTTGAATTTAAAATGATACCGAAATATCACACACAATAGCACGCTCACGAAAAATGGTTAGCGAACAAATGTGAACAAGCCTCTAAATATGAAGAAAGCTAACAAACCAAACGGATTTTCAATCACCTCTTTTAATCCGTTATCCTTTGTGTTATTTGAATCTGATCCTAAAGAATTACATGACGTAGTAATGAATCTCAAATCTGTAAATTGATCTACTACTCCCTGACAATTATCTAACAAAGGATCTTTTCAATTGCTCTCAAAGAGTCTATTGTAACTACAGTTTACAAGAGTAGTTACAGAGATGATGTTAGTCGGTTCCATTACCAGACGGGCAGTAAAAAATTATAAAAACCACATATTCTATATTATGTAGGGTATCGTGGTTCCTTCTAAGTTACATATTCCGTAACACAAATATAGCTTACTTTGTGATCAGATCATGCATTGATCTGATAACAAAGTAAGTAGTACATGCCATATTATATTATATACATAATTTTATCATTTAAAACGTATAGAATATTTTATGGAACCATATATTTTAAAATATACAGAACATTTTTATTTCTATTTAGCCTTAACATAATAAACAATTACTCTTATCTTGCGACTTATGAAAATTAAGGATATTATTCAAATATATTCCAACATAATCTCACTTAACATGCGCAAAGCATAAATATAATATACGGTATAATTCACAAGCAGAAATAATCGTTACTGGGATTCAGTAATCCTAAACATACATTGCTTATTAAATGAATAACTGTGTATCTGCGAGGGCACACACAACCACATGATATCTGAATAGTGTAGATTAACACTTTGAAGAAGATTTCACCGTAATACGTAGAGAATGCTTTTTATGTTTAATAGTTATTATTAGATTAAATACCCCGATGACCAGATAACCGAATTATTAGTGGCCCTACCTTCGTAGCAGGTTCAAATCTCGCTAGGGCCGGACATTTCTGCGATGAATCTGAATGTTTGTACTTGAGTAATGGATATTTGTATGTATATTTGTAGATTTAGATTATAAATATATTTGTATACTGTACCGTTAGCTAGTACATTAAGTCGGCGATGAGATCTCCACCTGCCACGTTGGCCCAAATGAGCTCAGGTGAAAGGTGGGTCGAAAGGACTTCTAGACCTAGAAAATTGAAAGAAAGAAAAAAAGAAGGAAAGAAAGGTTTATTCTCCAAAGTGACGCCATCACAGATAACGTAAAATAAAACACATTATTTACAAATATCACTTGGCTTTACAATACAAATTACAACATACTACATATTACAAACTAAACAATACCATACTCGTATGTGTCAAGTCGTCATCTGGGAACTGGAGCACTTTCAGCATAATGCCATGAAAATTTTTTTCCATGGCGCTGATTTTCAAACCAATTGCGCGAAGTGTAATGTCTAACGAGGCAATTTTCCATAATTCATAGGTAATGCATAGAGCCAGAAGATAGGCGATTGCGATAGCAAACATCTTGAACCCGCACGTACCGTCTTACGCTGCCCATCACTGCGCTGCTGAATATTTATTCAGAAATTTTCGTATATTTTTAGTTATCTTTGTACTACTGATTGTCTAGATTTCTGACTACCCTAGTATTAGAAAATGCGTGAAGATGTTTATTCAATTTTTACTCTAATGAGGAAGTCACTAACAATCATTTCGCCTTATATTTAATTTAATAATATTTATGACCAAAATTTTGTGCATGTACATAGGTTACGAAACATAGATTTATTCTTTTTTAGTTTTAAAGCGTTATTTATAAATTTAAACTTTATATATTTGGAATAGGAATAAACGCGAAGTTAATTCACTGAAGATTTAAGCAGAATTTACGGAAGAAATTCTTCAATCAGGAATCTAGTTCTATTTATTTTTATGTTGTTAAATAATCTAGATAAATAAATTACAGTGATTTTCGTTGATTAGTTATAAATTGAATGGGTAGGACGTACTTGGGGGGGTAAAACTAAGGGGTTGTAAAACTAAGAAAGAAGAAAAATGAGTTCGCTAACTCATTTTTCTTCTTTCTTAGTTTTACGGTCCTTCCCCTTAGAATTCAGCCAATTTCATTAATTCTAGTTTTTAATCTAGATTTCTGATGTCAATAATCTTGCTGACTGTCAGAGAGTTTAAGTGTGAGGGTAGACTTAAAATAATTTATGAATTTTATAATAAAGAAAGTACAATGTTATAAAATTTCATTTTACGTTTCACCATTCGTAGAGACTGAAAATTTTCATTAAGTCTATTTACGACCACCGTGGTTTAGTTAGTTTTATTATAGTTAGGTAAAGGTTGGGAATTTGAATCCCGCAGTGGAGAAAAATTTGTGAGTTGAACTGTTTGTACACCACTCACGGATGATTAAAAATTTTCATAAAAATGTATATATATGTCTATATATAAGTACGCTGGTTAGGTCACTAAAACTGTGACAGGCTCGCCACCTTTTTCAATTCCGCTCCGGCGAAATGTGGTTCGAAAGGAATAAACTGGCTAGTCCTCTGTTTAACTTAGCATTGGGAAATGTAAAGAAAAAACTTAAAAAAAGAGCAATAAATATTCTTAGCTCATTCAATGACACTGATTGTTATTTTACGTATTTTTTACAGCCATCACATGGCTCGAGAATGTGTTAGTGGAAATGTACGAGAAATAATCGTGGAATGTTCAACGCAGATAAAAATACGTGCTCTTGAAAAATGCTTCTTCATTCGCCTCACGTGACGTGAAAAGACGTGCTTCGTAACATTTCACAAAACATTCTACGGGCCATTGAACAATTTATTCCCTTTGAGGCTGTGTTGTGATCTCAGCTTAAAATAATTGGCTTAATATGTTTACTTAATTTAGGCTTCTTTAAAGCATTATGAACGTCGAATGCACTGATTCAAGAAAAAAGCAATACAAACATTCATATTTTTCACTCAAATAGCCCACAAAAAGCAGGTTTCGAACCCGCCACCCCTAGCTTTGAAGGTACCAACAGGGCTATGAGGTTGTATATATTATAATAATAGCATTATTTATTGTTAGTATGTACAAAGAACTCGAATAAAAGAATATTAGCTTTCATAACTGAAGTGAGCACTTCAAGGAAGTACCAACCAACACTGCTAGAGAAAACGTCTTGGATTAATTCTCCCCTTCGAAAACTGAATATGCTCCCACCCTAAAAGATAATTTTAATTGGCACGTTTTTCTTAGGTTTTTTGTTCGTTTAACTTTGAAGTCATGTGATGCTTTCATTATCTTTGAACTCACGAAGGTTGCAAAGCTTGTGGTCTGAAGTTTAATCAGCTGTCTTAAAACAAACAAACAACAGTACAGCTAAAATTATTAGATTTATGTTTGTATAACTATTTAAATACATATTTTTTTTCGATGTTTGACGGTGATCGAAATTTAATTCAGCTGACCCATGCGCGATTCTCAGGACAAAGGTTTTTTTTTTCGAAACTTATTATGATTCTAATTTATTATTAGGCATATGATTTATATCGTTATACACTAATACGACGAGAGACTCATCACCTCTCACCGCCCCTAAATGGTTTCGTTGATTACCTAATAGTTGGCAGTAACCCTGCGAATGATGATTACAATTTCAAATCCCACTATAGTAACATTTTATATGATAAATATTAATGAATTTTTGTATACACGCTTTTTATAGTGTGGTTTTACAACAAAGATTCTTGGGGAAGGAATTTTTCATAAACAACTATCTCCTGTAGAAGTCACGATAACCTTTAAAGTTGTATGAAGATTTGGATGAGTTAACAGACCTGAGTTCGAGCCCCAAATAGCAGTGTCGTAACAATGTTTTTTTTTTTTTTTTTGTTTTTTTTTTTCAAAAACTGAAGTACAAATTACATCGTTGGCTTGGGCATAAAGACGACGACTGGTCTTCGGTAGAGGATGGTTTGAAAAGACCTAATTGTTTAGACCTCTTTCTGCTCCAGAATGGGGAAAGGCATGGTGATATGTATGCTATACTCCTAGTTGGTGTTAGTGTGCTTTTGAATCTATGGCGGATAGTTATTTTTTCTGGCAGTAAACTAATTTCAAGTATTAATAAAATTGCGGCGTCGGGCTTACCACCTGTCACGTTGTCCCGAAAATATCTTCGGTGGAAGGTGGGTCGATGGGACTTAATTGTCTAGGCTAGCCTCTGTCTACTCCTGTATTGGGAATTGCGTGAAGATATTTATTTAATAAAGACGTCATAGCCGAGTTGGAAGTGACGTTGGCTCCGAAGCTAAGGATTACGCTTTCGAATCACGCTGGGGGCAAATATTTGTATGATGAATATTAATATTGGTCCTGCAGTGACGGGCGTTAATATGAATACGTTTTTGCGTTAGCTTGGACACGATAGGCTCACCTCTTGTCACTTCGGTGAAAATTGGGTGGGAGAAATTTCGTATTCGATGATCGTGATCTAATTGCGTGTTGCAGACATTCGAGCTCATTTGTGATGATTGGAATTTTATCGAAAATTCAACAATACACATTAAATGTAAATATATGCTTTCTGCTGTTATGTACGCCCTGTGGCACAAACTTCTGACGAATATAAATAAGTCAAAAGAAAGAAAGAGCAAACTTCTAAAAAGAGACAATTAAGTCTTTTCGAACCACCTTTTTATAAAGACAGTTTTTGGGGGACAACGTGACAAGTGGAAATGTTGTCGCCGTCTTTATGCCCTTAAGCCAACGATATAAATCACACATAAGTTATTGAAAATACCCATTGGTACGAGCCTATCATCTGGGATTCGTTCTCGCCTCCCTTAGACTCGAATTCCGATTACCCGACCGCTCGGCCATCGCACATCTTATACGAAGGCACTACAAACACATCCCTTAGACAATTTAGAAGATGTGTTGTCATTTAAACAAATCTCACAGAACATAATGATAAAGATTCTTCTTTCTATATCTTAATTCTTGAAACACATGCCTAGTCGGTTATACTATTGTACAAATACAATCGACTCGAAATTCAATTACAGCTGCAAAACATTGTTTTATTATACCAATTATCGACTTAATGAGAAATTTAGAGCTTACTTTGAACATCTGTGGAATTGGTTCACGCATCTGTGGGAGGGAGGGTGGTGCTCTTCTTCTCTTCGGACCAGGTAGCATATACCTTTTTATATTTTCATGCGGAGGGTTGCGAAGTAATTTTTTAAATAACAACTTTACAATGAATTTCCGCAAAGTAACGCCTGAGTCAATTAACTAATTTAGAAGATGTGTTGTCATTTAAACAAGTATTACAGTACATAATGATAGAGTTTCTTCTTTCTATATCTTAATTCTTGAAGCACATGCCAACTCAAGTCGGTTATACTATTGTACAAATACAATCGACTCGAAATTCAATTACAGCTGCAAAACATTGTTTTATTATACCAATTATCGACTTAATGAGAAATTTAGAGCTTACTTTGAATTTTCAGTAGATTTAAAAACAAGTCACGTAGACAATTAACTGTGGTTGAAGTTAAATTTACTAAAGTATTTGTGCGTATTATCTGAAATGGTATACTTTGATTAGTCAATGACCATTTTTGGCTGTGATTTTAAATGTTATTTGTTATTAGAAGAACCTATTACATTTGCATGATGAAAATAAATGTTAATACTGAAAGATGTTTATTCATCTTTCCAATACTGGGGTAGACAATTAAATTATTTTAACACACTTCACTGAAGTATATTACTTGTTACTTTTCATCAAACTAATCCCCTCAACCCGTATAATTTTGGTACTGAATTTCAAATACAATTTGGATCATCGGCTATTTTTAAATCCCATATAAGTAAAAAAAAACTCATAGGCACGAGCCTACCACTTAGCTACCGAACTCGAGTTTCTTACCTCGAATTTCGATCACCTAACTGATCGTAACGTTTATTATTATTCTTTATTACATTGATTTTATATATTTATGATTACTTCATTTATATATATTGTTTTTCCACCGATGGTCATTCGGTGTTAAGTATCAGCGGTTTTGTGTGTAAAGGCATAATGAGTTGGAAAATCCGGATCTTGGATTATTTTTATGTATAATTGTATAAAAAATATAAATTTGTAACTTTAACTGTCAACTGTGACAATAAAGTAAAATTATAATTATTATTGTGGATAGATTATTATTAAAGTAAGCTTTAAAAATACGCTCTAATTATCATATTCTATTTTGATACAAATTCATAGATTTTGTTCCTTTATTATCGTATATAGTTCACGCCGAATTCAAAACCAATAAATTCGTTTCATTATCATGCACAATTTTCAGCAATAAATCATAGAATAGACCGTTGCACCCTTTAATGATGCGAAACCATTGCGAAGTGAATTTTGTACAGTTGCACTGTTTATTTGTTGTTATGCATTACAAAAGTTTGCTGTGTGTTTACTGCATGAGAATATACCACCCCTTTCTTCCCGTGGGTTGATACCCTTTATGATTAAAGAAGCGTTTAAGGGTAAAGTCTTGAAAATATCATTGGCCGCAAGGTGGCGGCCACATCTCTAAAAATATTAAAACAAAATTTAACAGACCAGTGACAGGCAGTATCTTATACATTCTACATTTATTTATATCTAATACGACTATTAATAAAAAGTCACGATAGCCGAGTGGTTGGGTGGTCGGAATTTCGAGTCAATAGACCCGAGTTCGATCCCCAGTTGGTAGGCTCGTACACGTGGGTTTTTCAAAAACTTATGTACGAATATCAATGGCTTGGACATAAAGGCGGCGACGGGGTCACCACCTGTAACGTTGTCCCGAAAATATCTTCGGTGGAAGGTGGGTCGAAGGGACTTAATTGGCTAGACTCGACCTCTGTCGTCCCTTGTATTGGGAAGTGCGTCAAGATATATTTTTTTACATCTAATACCTTTTATTCTGTAAGAAATGGCCGCTAATCGTTGCAGGTCAAACGCGGCGTGCTCGATAAATTGTAAGATTTACGTCTTGTATCTGGAGTGGTTTACGAGAGTCGAAAGATTGAAATTGCTGCGTTATTTATAAGTATTCGACAATATACTTGTATGATAGCATTACATTAATAAATAAATAAATATCTTCTCGCCGTTCTCGGTACAGGGGTAGACAGAGGTCTAGAAAAATTGTTTATTTTATATTTACGCATTATTCTTTCAGCGTTTTAGCGTATTGCCATCTTAGTGTTCAAGTTAACCGAACATACTCGTATATACTACATACATATATACAGACATTCGTAGATAGGAACAACATCACATACAGTGATATCATGCCACAGTAAGCAGGTCATTCACTTGTATTATGGATTCAGAAACAACGGAGGTATTTTCTTTATTGATGCGACTGGAAATCAGCCAGCGACCCTCCGAAACCCGGTCTGTACTTCACTCGTCCACGGATGACGTATTTATTTAGATAAATATTCATTTAAACATACTTGACCCGAGCATAAACATTCATATTCATTAGACAAATATTTGTTTCTAGCGGGATTCGAACCCGGGTCGTTCACTATTACAACTATTAATATTTATTTATTTATTTATTTATCTTCACGCACAATCCCTGACGGGGTAGCCAGAGAGAACAGATCGCCAAGTGTCACGATCCCTACATACTTCTTTCGCTTCTTTCAGATTCATCATCTTCTTCATACATGCACGTCTAGGTATCCGAGTACTCTTGACCCTCCTCTCTTCGAGCAATTTGCTCACATGGTCTTCGAAAGTTAATCTTGGTCTACCTCGACACCTTTTAATATTAACTTTCGCGCTATATATTTTCTTCACCATTCGGTCTTCACTCATTCGCTCAACGTGCCCAAACCATCGAAGCACGCCCTTATCCATTTTTGAGACAAGGTCATCTTTCAAACCTGCCATATTGCGAATCTCTTCGTTTCGCTTTCGGTCGGCCATGGTAAGGCCGCACATTTTACGAAGAGATCGCATCTCCACTGCATTCAACCTGCTTTTATGCTTCTTCTGGCATACCCAGGTTTCGCTGCCATATAACAAAGTCGGTACCAACACTGCGTTATGTATTGCAAGGCGTGCACTTTTCACAACGCCTTGCCTTTTGATTAACGCAGTCAGGGCACCATTGACTTTGTTCCCGGCAGCGACACGCCTGTCCACATCTAAATCACATCTTCCATCCCGGCTAAACGCACTCCCCAAGTATACAATTTCATTCACCTGTTCTAGACATTCCTGATTTATCCAAATTTCGCACTTCGTTCTTTCTTCGTCCCTTTCAAATACCAGAACCTTAGTTTTATTAGCATTCAAACGGAGACCATTAATTTCACATTCTTCTTTCATACACGTGACTAATGCATGCAGTTTTGCCTCTGATTGTGCTATAAGCACTGCATCATCAGCATAAAGCAGACAATTTACTTTTATGTCACCCAATTTCACACCCAAACAACTATCTTTCAGCTTCTGTAAACAGCTGTCGAGATACAGTATGAATAGCCAGGAAGACATGACACAACCCTGTTTTACGCCCGTTTGGACGCTAAACATGGGTGACAGGTCATGCCCTACCCGCACACAGGCTTTACAGTCACAGTAAAGTGACTGCACAGCCCTTAGCAATCGACCATCCACACCATACCCCGGCAACAGTTCCCACATTTTCTTCCTTACAACCTTATCAAATGCTTTCTCAAGATCCACAAAAGCACAGAAAATCTTCTGGTTAGCAGCCAGAAGCTTCTCGGTAATCATGCGGAGAAAACATTTGATCCGTGCATCCTCTTCCAGGTCTAAATCCGCATTGTGCCTCCCATAGAAATCTTTCCGATTTATCTTGCATCCTACGTGTCAAAACCTTCGAGTAAACTTTACTTGCTAAACTGGTCAAGCTGATCGCCCGATAGCACCCGCAGTTATAATGTGAACCTTTACCTTTATATAAAGGCACAATGACCGCGGATCGCCAATCATCCGGAACAGCCCCGTTTGCCAGCACAAATTGCACAGGAGATGAAAGCTGTCCCAGACGCGTGGCCCACCATACTTGACCATTTCAGCAGTAACTCTGTCTAGTCCCGCAGCCTTACCACATTTCAAACTTCTAATCGCACATTCAATCTCTTTCATACTGATGACCTCAGTGTCATCGAGGTCCGAGTCTGGCGTACCAGTCACGGCGTCACCCCGGATCCTCACTAAGATCATCACACGCATACATCTCTCTATAAAATTCGCTCCATCGCTGCATGACGTCCGATTTTTCTGAGAGGACGTCATTGGTTCCCGAAAGCACTTTATTCATTCTTAAGGCTGTCGCACCACTCCGGGTCCTTCCAACCTCTTTGCATAAGAGTTTGGAGTTCTCCTTGAAGTTGTGCGACAACCTTTCGTCCGCTTCCATTCTACTCCTTTCACGCACTTCCTCAATCAATGCTTTCGTGTGAACTTTCTGGAGCTTATATCTTTCTTTCCTCTTCTCTCTCATATCCTTATCATTACTAGAGGCCAAGTAGTCTAACCATGCTTTGTTCTTCTTATTTACAGCTTCTTTCACTTCGTCATTCCACCATGCATCACCCTTTTTACTACTACCTCTTTTCACAGTTCCACACGTCTTCCGCTGCACTAACCATTCCATCTCTTAGGCTCTGCCATATTTCTTCCACACATTCTTTCCTAACACCAATGCTGTCCAGCTTTTCGGCTACCCTTGCTTGATATTTATTCCTAGTGTCCGCTTCCTGAAGCTTCCAGCTTCGGATGCTACCGACCGACTGTGGTTCTGGTATCGCCGTCCGGTGGCGCCAACCCGCGAACAGACCCCTAAATCTAGTAATCACTAGGTAGCGATCCGTTCCCAGGTCAGCACCTCGGAACACTCGCGTATCCATCACCTGTTTTCGCAGTCGGTCATCCACCAGGAATAAATCGATCATACTTTTCTCATTCTCTCTTGTTCTAGTATACATATGGATTTTCTTGTGACTAAACATAGTGTTTGTCACAAGAAGACCCTTTTCCTTGCATACAGCCAGTATGAGCTTGCCAGCATCGTTAACCCTTTTATCGCCAAACATTCCAAGCACCGACTCGTACCCTGGCCGAGCGGTACCAACCCATCCATTCAAATCACCACATACAACAATTCTTTCGTTTCCTCTAACCAAGTCTAGAACTTCTCTTACATTCTCCCAAAACTCCTCCAGCTCAGCTCTGGACGACGAAGCCACCGGCGCATAAACAGCCAAAAGGAATAACTTCGTCAGTCCCAATTTAAAGCGAACCCAGAGAAGTCTCGAGTTCACAACCTTATATTCAGTCATAACATCGACCAACCGAGACGACAGCAGCACCCCCACTCCCTGGCAGGCGCTCTCCGGGACTCCGGACCATAGAGCTAACGCCCCGCCAGGGATCTCTTCAGTACCACTGCCCTTCCGCTTGGTCTCTGACAAACACAGGACATCTAATTCTCTTTCTTTCATTATTTCAATCAACTCATTCGTCTTATCTCTCATGCCTCCTCTAACATTCCACGTGCCAACTCTGCACTCCGTCCTCCACCTTCCGCCGTGTCGGGCTGTGCGTGACGGGTGGCAGTCCCCATCACCGCTTTGCGCGCTGCATTTCACACCAACGGGGACGAACTGGTGTGCGTCGCCTTGGGGACGCCCTAACCCTCGTTGGCATGGGTGCGCAGCTGTAGAATTGCAGCCCTGAAAAGGGCTGGCAGGGTCGCGACGAGCACGCTTCTACAATGAATTAATAATACTTACAATTTTAAAAGGAAACCACGAGTTGATTTTTTCATGTGTTCTCTATTAGATACAGAATAAAGTCCAAGGCCAGCCATTCTTAAACTCTAATGAGCGTATCTTAGAAATGTGACGAAAGATGAAAAGATCTATTTTCAGACCTGTACGTGTTAGAGGAATACCGAAAAAATAGGCTATACTAGAAACTCGCACGGCACGGGTAACAGAGTATACATGTCTTAATTTATTTTATAATACCTTCGTGTCAATTAGCCTTTGCGTCGAGTACAGGAGTATTTTAAAATGTAACAATGTTAAAAATAACGGTTTATTTCAATGAATTTAGTGACGTTCCATGAACGCACACTACATATTTCTATTTAAATCAGTGAATGCTAATTTGTTCACTAAACAGCCACGATAGCGGAGTACTTGAGTGACAGGAATTCCAGACGAGAGAACCGAGTTCGATACCCAAGCGGAAGGCTCCTACAAATTAGTTTTCTAACTATTTCGTACAAGCCTTCCACTTGGAGGACGATAATAACTGATGTAAGATTGATATTGTTGGCTTGACCATAAAGACGGCGCCTGTCACGTCCCAAAAAAATGTTTTCTATGAGAGATTTGGCGAAACGATTTAATTGTACCTCTGACTATCCCGGTATTAGGAATGGCGTGAAGACATTTATTTACTACTGATTTACTTCATTACATAAGTCACATGAGTTCTGTGTGTTTAAACATAGACAAAGAAAAAAATTAAAGAATATTTATCTTCGTAATGTCGTATTCGGAACAAAATTGGTGAATAACAACAGACCTATGTCAATAACTTCTATAAACTCAGTCACCCTTTCGGACCCGATTCACGGAGTTTAATTCCAAGGATTACCCTTAATCAAACTCGACTCGTTTTGCTGTCGTATTGATGTTTTAATTAAGTTTGTTCCCAAAAATACCCCGAAGCTAAAATTGATATTTCAATGTATGTCAGTACGCCAAATGATCAATGGGCATGGCAGCATTTAACCGTCAAAGAATATGCGTGAAGAAATAATAAAAATCTTCAAGCCATTTACTATACTGTGGGTAGAGAGCGGTAAAATTAAGACCTTTGGATCAAAGACATTTTTGGGACAATGTGACTGGTGGTGAGCCTAGACAAAGGTTTTGACAAAGTCTTAGCGACCCACCATTAACCATCTATTTGCTTCAATTTTAGAAGATTGCTTCAAGCCTATTTGCAACAACAGGACAGGTGGTGAGCCGTCGTCTTAGTTTCCAAGCTAACGACGCAATATATTTACATGAATAAATATTGATTTATAAATGTATATTCCAATGTATTCATTACACAAATGCCAAGCCAATCAACCCTTCAGTCAATTAGCCTTGCGGGATTCGAACCCGCAACCATAACAAAGACACTTAAAGAAAGCTCAATTTACTTCAGGTTAATTTAGTTAAGTGTTATTTTTCTAGTTCTTCGTCACAGACTGCCTTTTTAAACATTAAATTAAGCTGTTGTACAAATTTACTTTACAGTAATAGTTTGAAGCAATAAACCTGAAAGCGGACTCCGCCCGAGCTGAGAACAATCCTGTGGAATTATTTTAGAAGTGCGATTGTTAATGGCGACCTCCGCTCCACGGAGGTCGCCATTAACAATGAGGTAACAACCTGTTGGTAACTTCGACCTACTTTCTGTATGCTTCCCACTGTACACTACCCAATACAGGGTAGACAGAGGTCGAGTCTAGACAATTAAGTCCTTCGACCCACCTTCCACCGAAGATATTTTCGGGACAAAGTGACAGGTGGTGAGCCCGTCGCCGTCTTTATGTCCAAGCCAACGATATTCGTACATAAGTTTTTGAAAACCCATTGGTACGAGCCTACCAACTGGGGATCGAACTCAAAAATATGAATGTTTGTATTGCTTTTTCTTGAATCAGTGCTTACGACGTTCGTAATGCTTTAAAGAAGCCTAAATTAAGTAAACATATTTGACATTGAAAATGAAAACTTCATACCAACAAAAACTTGTATTTAATTTATTTTTTAATTTATCTTTACACAATTCCAAATACAAAGGTAGATGGAGGTCTATTCTAGACAATTAAGTCCCTTTGACCCACCGTTCATCGAAGATATTTTCTGGACAACATGACAGGCGGTGAGCCCGTCGCCATGTTTATGTCCAACGATTTGAAAAACAAATATTAAGCCAACGATATAATTCGTACTTAAGTTTTCAAAAAATCCATTGGTACGAGCCTGCACAAGTGGATCGAACTCGGGTCTCTTGACTTGAAATTCCGACCACCCAACCACTAGGCTATCGTGACTTTACTCGGCTATCGTATGTTGTTTTATTTTTAAAATCTAATTGAAAACAAAATAAATACAAGTTTTAGGTAATAGATTACACACGTTTGCATCGCTAGACCATGCGTAAATAGACGACCGCGAAAACAATGAAATATGTCATTATACCTCTATTTGAAATTTAATGCGCTTAGACAATTCAAACATTTACGTAAATTGTTTTATTACATTTCTGTCACCACAACGTTCCGGTTTACGTGCAAATGATCAGTTTTATAATTCCTGATGAACTTCAAATACCTATCGCAAACAAATATTTTCTATAGTAAAAAAATAGCGTGATTTCATTTAAAGTAACATTTAAAAAAAAAACTTCAGGCTGAACCCAATATTAGGATCTGTAGTGGTCCATATAATAGAGTCAACGAGAGAAATAGTACATATATTATAGGTAGGGATCGAACTCAGGCCTCTTGACTCAAATTCCGATCACCCAACTACTAGGCTATTGTGGTTTAGGCGGCAAATTATAATATTAATCAAACTATAATTCCATGAAAGAAGTCACGATAGCCGAATTGTTGGTTGGTCGGAATTTCGAGTCGAAATACCCGAGTTCGATCCCCAGGTGGCAGTACCAATGAGTTTAAAAAAAAAAAAAACTTATGTACGAATTTCATCGTTGGCTTAGACATCAAGACGGCGACGGGCTCACCACCTGTCACGTTGTCCCGAAATCATCTTCGGTGGAAGCTGGGTCAACGGGACTTAATTGTCTATACTTGACCTCTGTCTACCCCTATATTGGGAATTGCGTGAAGATATATAATTCTATGAATTCATAGATGTATATTTCAGGATGTCAAATTGTAACCAAAGTATACATTGCAGCGAAATGTTTACTCTAAAACCTTAAAGATAATTTGCTATTTACATTGAACTTGAAGTATTCAAGAGGTTGTTTGTGTAAACACATACGAAGAGGTTCTTGATTTATCAGCAAACTTGCCGCATTATCTGTAAAGTAAAGGTGCAACAGGCAGCACTTAGGGACTCTTTGCTCCTCGACGACGCTGAATTGTAAATAGCTTGCAAAGTAGAAGCAGGAACTGATTTTTAATGCGAGAAAACTTTGAAAGGAATCTTGTATTAGAATGCGAAAACTATTGAATGATTATTTTACGCCAGTGGTTGGGTGGTCAGAATTTCAAGTTAAGAGACCCGTGTTCGATCCCTAGGGGGCAGGCTCGTTTCAATGGGTTTATCAAAACTTATGCTCTGATCAAAAGTGTGTAGCTGAAGAACTTGAGTTATGGGATGAGAATCAACGTAGGAATACAAATACACAACTTGAGATAATATAGAATAAATGTTTTCTACACTCACTCGTATAGGAATCGATCCCTGGGCCCCGAGCTGGCAACATATTAAAAACCGGTGTGCACCCAATTGGGATGTCATCAACACAGACGTACACAATACTCACAGCCACATGTATGCTTCAAGCCGCTCTAAATAATACTAGTAGCATATAGCTACAAAAATATAGTGTTATGTAATACTAAATATATTCATAATTGTCCCGGAAAACTATTTTCCTTCTACTCACAAGAGTTCGTACGAGTATACCATGTTAATACAGCTTACTCCTTTTGTGTTATGTTATCATAAAATGTTTTACCTCAGTCGCATTTCGTGACATATTTTTATGTTTTGGCACCATATCAAATACGCTCCACGGAGGTCGCCATTAACCAATTGGTAACCAATCGTACATAAGTTTTGATAAACCCATTGAAACGAGCCTGCCCCCTAGGGATCGAACACGGGTCTCTTAACTTGAAATTCTGACCACCCAACCACTGGCGTAAAAATAATCATTCAATAGTTTTCGCATTCTAATACAAGATTCCTTTCAAAGTTTTCTCGCATTGAAAATCAGTTCCTGCTTCTACTTTGCAAGCTATTTACAATTCAGCGTCGTCGAGGAGCAAAGAGTCCCTAAGTGCTGCCCGTTGCACCTTTACTTTACAGATAATGCGGCAAGTTTGCTGATAAATCAAGAACCTCTTCGTATGTGTTTACACAAACAACCTCTTGAATACTTCAAGTTCAATGTAAATAGCAAATTATCTTTAAGGTTTTAGAGTAAACATTTCGCTGCAATGTATACTTTGGTTACAATTTGACATCCTGAAATATACATCTATGAATTCATAGAATTATATATCTTCACGCAATTCCCAATATAGGGGTAGACAGAGGTCAAGTATAGACAATTAAGTCCCGTTGACCCAGCTTCCACCGAAGATGATTTCGGGACAACGTGACAGGTGGTGAGCCCGTCGCCGTCTTGATGTCTAAGCCAACGATGAAATTCGTACATAAGTTTTTTTTTTTTTTAAACTCATTGGTACTGCCACCTGGGGATCGAACTCGGGTATTTCGACTCGAAATTCCGACCAACCAACAATTCGGCTATCGTGACTTCTTTCATGGAATTATAGTTTGATTAATATTATAATTTGCCGCCTAAACCACAATAGCCTAGTAGTTGGGTGATCGGAATTTGAGTCAAGAGGCCTGAGTTCGATCCCTACCTATAATATATGTACTATTTCTCTCGTTGACTCTATTATATGGACCACTACAGATCCTAATATTGGGTTCAGCCTGAAGTTTTTTTTTTAAATGTTACTTTAAATGAAATCACGCTATTTTTTTACTATAGAAAATATTTGTTTGCGATAGGTATTTGAAGTTCATCAGGAATTATAAAACTGATCATTTGCACGTAAACCGGAACGTTGTGGTGACAGAAATGTAATAAAACAATTTACGTAAATGTTTGAATTGTCTAAGCGCATTAAATTTCAAATAGAGGTATAATGACATATTTCATTGTTTTCGCGGTCGTCTATTTACGCATGGTCTAGCGATGCAAACGTGTGTAATCTATTACCTAAAACTTGTATTTATTTTGTTTTCAATTAGATTTTAAAAATAAAACAACATACGATAGCCGAGTAAAGTCACGATAGCCTAGTGGATGGGTGGTCGGAATTTCAAGTCAAGAGACCCGAGTTCGATCCACTTGTGCAGGCTCGTACCAAT
Source organism: Sericinus montela (assembly GCA_029286605.1). Taxonomy (NCBI): domain Eukaryota; kingdom Metazoa; phylum Arthropoda; class Insecta; order Lepidoptera; family Papilionidae; genus Sericinus; species Sericinus montela. The sequence goes on from JAGSMR010000109.1 coordinate 459,085, forward strand.
GGATTTTCGAAAACTTAAGTACGAATTATATCGTTGGCTTAATATTTGTTTTCAAATCGTTGGACATAAAAGATGGCGATGGGCTCACCACCTGTCATGTTGTCCAGAAAATATCTTCGATGAAAGGTGGATCAAAGGGACTTAATTGTCTAGAATAGACCTCCATCTACCTTTGTATTTGGAATTGTGTAAAGATAAATAAAAATAAATTAAATACAAGTTTTTGTTGGTATGAAGTTTTCATTTTCAATGTCAAATATGTTTACTTAATTTAGGCTTCTTTAAAGCATTACGTACGTCGTATGCACTGATTCAAGAAAAACAGCAATACAAACATTCATATTTTTACGAAAATAGCACACAAAAGCGGAATTCAGACGAAACTCCTAGCTTCGAAGTTTCGTTCGCTACCAACTGGGCTATAATGTTGTATATATTATTATAATAGCACTATTTATTGTTACTATGTACAAAGAACTCAAATAAAAGAATATTAGCTTTTACATCTGAAGTGAGCAGTTCAAGGAAGTACGAACTAATACTGCTAGAGTAAACGTCATGGATTAATTCTCCCCTTCGATAACTGAAGATGCTCCCACTCCAAAAGATCATTTTAATTGCTACGTTTTCTTAGGTATTTTTACATTAAACTTTGAAGTCAAATAATGCTTTCATTATCTTTCAACTTACGAAGTTTGCAAAGGTTGTGGACTGAAGTTTAATCAGCCGCCTTAAAACAAACAAATCACACTACATTTGAAATTATTAAATTTATGTTAGTATAACTGTTTAAGTATATATTTGTGTTCGGTGTTCGACGGTGATCGAAATTCAAATCAGGTGACCCGAGCTCGATTCTCAGGACAAAGGTTTTTTTTTTCGAAACTTATTATGATATTTATTTATTGTTAGGCATATGATTTATATCGTTATAGACTAATACGATGAGACTCATCACCTCTCTGCCATAAATGGAGCCATTGATTACCTAATAGTTGGTAGTAACACTGCGGATGATGATTACAATTTCAAATCCAACTGTAGTAAAATTTCATACGATGAATATGAATGAAGGTTTGTACACACGCTTTTCATAGTATGGTTTTACAAGAGCTTGTGTCTCTAAAATTTTACGCGTTTTTTGGCGAAGGAATGTTTCATAAACAACTATCTCCTGTAGAAGTCACGATAACCTTTAAAGTGGTAGAAAGATATGGATGAGTTAACTGACCCGAGTTCGAGCCCCAGTTAGCAGTTTCGTAGTAATGTTTTTTTTTTTTTTTTTCAAAAACTTAAGTACAAATTACATCGTTGGCTTGGGCATAAAGACGGCGACTGGTCTTCGGTTGAAGATGGGTTGAAAAGACCGAATTGTTTAGATCTCTTTGTATTCCAGAATAGGGAAAGGCATGGGGATATGTATGCTTTACTCCTAGTTGGTGTTAGTGTGCTTTTGAATCTATGGCGAATAGTTATTTTTTCTGGCCGTAAACTAATTTCAGGTATTAATAAAATTGCGGCGACGGACTCACCACCTGTCACGTTGACCCGAAAATATCTTCGGTGGAAGGTGGGTCGAAGGGACTTAATTGTCTAGACTAGACCTCTTTCTACCCCTGTATTTGGAATTGCGTGAAGATATTTATTTATTTTATTTATTTATTAAAATTTGACGACCCGATAGCCGAGTTGGAAGTGACGTTGGCCCCGAATTTCGAATCACGCTGGGGGCAAATATTTGTGTGATGAATATGAATATTGATCCTGCAGTGATGGGCATTAATATGAATATGTTGGTGCGTTAGCTTGGACACGATAGGCTCACCACTTGTCACTTCGGTGAAAATTGGGTGGGAGAAATTTCATTGTTTAAATATCTACCTAGTACGGGTAATTGCGTGCTGCAGACATTCGATCTCGTTTGTGATGATCGTTTGCGGATTAGTATCGCAAATACAACCATAAACATTAAATGTAAATATTCGCTTTCTTTTATGTACGCCCTGTGGCACAAACTTCTGACGAATCAAATAAGTCAAAAGAAAGAAAGAGCAAACTTCTAAAAAGAGACAATTAAGTCCTTTCGAACCACCTTTTTATAAAGTCAGTTTTTGGGGACAACGCGACAAGTGGAGAGGTTGTCGCCGTCTTCATGCTCTTAAGCCAACGATATAAATCACACATAAGTTATTGAAAATACCCATTGGTACGAGCCTATCACCTGGGATTCGTTCTCGCCTCCCTTAGACTCGAATTCCGATTCGCTCAGCCATCGTGACTGTCTTGTACGAAGGCACTACAAACACATCCCTTAGACATAAAATAAATAATAAATAAATATCTTCACGCAATTCCCAATACAGGGGTAGACAGAGGTCGAGTCTAGACAATTAAGTCCCTTCGACCCACCTTTCACCGAAGATATTTTCGGGACAACGTGACAGGTGGTGAGCCCATCGCCGCCTTTATGTCCAAGCCAACGATATTCGTACATAAGTTTTTGAAAAACTCATTGGTACGAGCCTACCAACTGGGGATCGAACTCGGGTCTATTGACTCGAAATTCCGACCACCCAACCACTCGGCTATCGTGACTTATTAGACAAATCCCTTAGACAATTTAGAAGATGTGTTGTCATTTAAACAAATATTACAGTACATAATGATAGAGTTTCTTCTTTCTATATCTTAATTCTTGAAGCACATGCCAACTCAAGTCGGTTATACTATTGTACAAATACAATCGACTCGAAATTCAATTACAGCTGCAAAACATTGTTTTATTATACCAATTATCGACTTAATGAGAAATTTAGAGCTTACTTTGAATTGTCAGTAGATTTAAAAACAAGTCACGTAGAAAATTAACTGTGGTTGAAGTTAAATTTACTACAGTATAGTGCGTATTATCTAAAATGGTATACTTTTATTAGTCAACGACCATTTTTGGCTGTGATTTTAATTATTTGTTATTAGAAGAACATATTACATTTGCATGATGAAAATAAATGTTAATACTGAAAGATGTTTATTCATCTTTCCAATACTGGGGAAGACAATTAAATTATTTTAACACACTTCACTGAAGTATATTACTTGTTACTTTTCATCAAACTAATCCCCTCAACCCGTATAATTTTGGTACTGAATTTCAAATACAATTTGGATCATCGGCTATTTTTAAATCCCAGATAAGTAAAAAAAAAACTCATAGGCACGAGCCTACCACCCAGCTACCGAACTCGAGTCTCTTTCCTCGAATTCCGATCACCCAACAGATCGTAACGTTTATTATTATTCTTTATTATATTTACTATGTATGTTTATGATACATCCATATACATCCATATACATCGATTGATACATCCATAGCTTCAAGACCACACAATTTTGATTTAAAGAAAGTTGTCGAGTCTAAATTTAAATGAGATTTAAAAAACGCATCGCGTACTTCATTTTCAGATGATATCCTGGCGCCTCATAATGCGGTCACCCTTGAAAGCTTACATCAGAAGCATCCTAAGGCCAATTCCTCCTTGCTTCTACCGTTGCCTCCTGATCCTTCTTATCATCCATTACAAGTTTCAGAAAAAGATACTTTAGAGGCAATTATGTCTTTCTCAAATGGCTCTGCCGACGGCATTGACGGAATTACGCCTCAACATCTGAAAGATCTTGTAAGCGGGTCCGCCGGTGACGCCAGCCGACTTCTTTTGGGCGACATAACAACATTAAGTAATTTTATGCTTTCTGGCAATGTAAATTCCAATTTTGTTAAAATCATATACGGAGCAAGGTTATGTGCCTTTAAAAAAAGATAATGGTATCCGCCCTATAGCTGTTGGTTCCACTTTTAGACGCTTAACTTCTAAATTAGCATGTTGGCACATAACCTCCGATCTAAAGTCAAAATTTCAGCCTATTCAGTTAGGCTTCGGTAGCAAAGGAGGTTGTGAGGCAGCTGTACATTCAGTGCGTACTTTTTTAACGAATTGTCAAACAGATATTCTCTTGATAGTTGACCTTAGGAATGCCTTTAACTCCTTTAACAGATCAACCCCGCTGAAGGAGGTTGCGAAACATACCCGGAAATTTACCATTACGTTTGGCAATGTTACAGTCAAAACTTTAAATTATTTTAACACACTTCACTGAAGTATATTACTTGTTATTTTTCATCAAACTAATCCCCTCAACCCGTATAATTTTGGTACTGAATTTCAAATACAATTTGGATCATCGGCTATTTTTAAATCCCAGATAAGTAAAAAAAAACTCATAGGCACGAGCCTACCGTCCAGCTACCGAACTCGAGTCTCTTTCCTCGAATTCCGATCACCCAACAGATCGTAACGTTTATTATTATTCTTTATTATATTTACTATGTATGTTTATGATACATCCATATACATCGATTGATACATCCATAGCTTCAAGACCACACAATTTTGATTTAAAGAAAGTTGTCGAGTCTAAATTTAAATGAGATTTAAAAAACGCATCGCGTATTTCATTTTCAGATGATATCCTGGCGCCTCACAATGCGGTCACCCTTGAAAGCTTACATCAGAAGCATCCTAAGGCCAATTCCTCCTTGCTTCTACCGTTGCCTCCTGATCCTTCTTATCATCCATTACAAGTTTCAGAAAAAGATACTTTAGAGGCAATTATGTCTTTCTCAAATGGCTCTGCCAAACAGCATTGACGGAATTACGCCTCAACATCTGAAAGATCTTGTGGGTCGCCGGTGACAGCCGACTTCTTTTGGGCGACATAACAACATTAAGTAATTTTATGCTTTCTGGCAATGTAAATTCCAATTTTGTTAAAATCATATACGGAGCAAGGTTATGTGCCTTTAAAAAAAGATAATGGTATCCGCCCTATAGCTGTTGGTTCCACTTTTAGACGCTTAACTTCTAAATTAGCATGTTGGCACATAACCTCCGATCTAAAGTCAAAATTTCAGCCTATTCAGTTAGGCTTCGGTAGCAAAGGAGGTTGTGAGGCAGCTGTACATTCAGTGCGTACTTTTTTAACGAATTGTCAAACAGATATTCTCTTGAAAGTTGACCTTAGGAATGCCTTTAACTCCCTTGACAGATCAACCCCGCTGAAGGAGGTTGCGAAACATACCCCGGAAATTTACCATTACGTTTGGCAATGTTACAGTCAAAACTTTAAATTATTTTACAAAAATCATTGAATTGACTCAGCCGTCGGAGTTCAGCAGGTTGATCCCCTGGGCCCAGCCTTGTTTAGTTTGGGAATTCAACCGATTAATTCAAGGTTGAAATCCAAACTTAATGTTTGGTACCTAGATGACGAAACCCTAGGAGGAAAGCCAGATGACGTGCAAAATGACCTTCAAAACATTATTCAAAATTTTAAAAACATTGGCCTTGAATTAAATAATACTAAATGTGAACTTTTCATTCCTGACCGATTGTCTTCTCATAAACAAAGTTTGTTTCAAAATTTTAACAATATCTCCTGGCATAAAGTAACTCAGGTGGATTCTCTTTACCTCCTTGGAGCGCCGTTATTTATAGAGAGCATGAAACCTCTTTTGAAAGTACATGTTAATAAACTGTATATTCTTAATTCTCATATAGGGCTTACTATTTTAAAATATTACGTTCTTGTTCCTAAATGTACTTATTTACTCCGCTCGAGTTCAGCATGGAAATGTTCTGATTTTTTAAAACAAATTGACCTTAATCTGAAAATAGCTTTGGAAAAAATTCTAAATTTATCTTTAGTCTCATCTAGCTGGACTCAAGCTACTTCACCTGTTAGATTTGGAGGTATGGGTGTAAGAGAGGTTTCAAATATTGCGTTGCCGGCTTTCCTTGCCTCCTTACACAGTGCTCATAATTTGTCACGTAAAATTCTTAAGAATGATTTGGACTTGACCTTTGCTACCGAGGCAAGAGAAGCATGGTTACGTCTCTGTCCCGGCGAGGGTATTCCACTGGAACCTAACTCACAAAATCGGTGGGCATTTCTGCACATTCTGAACCAACGGGATATCCCGTTGGTTCAGAATGTGCAGAAATGCTTACTGAACAATTTTCACTGTGACAGAGACCGCGCCCGCTTTCTAGGTGTTTCGACAAAGGAATCCAGTTACTGGCTACATGCTTTACCATCAAGTAACCTTGGTACATTACTAGATAACGATAGTTTACGTATAGCTGTAGGAATACGATTGGGAGCATCGATTTGTCAACCACATCGATGTCCTTGTGGCAGCGACGTCGACGATTATGCCTCCACGGGCTTTCATGCCAAAAAAGTGCCGGCAGACTATCTCGTCACGGTTCATTGAATGAAATCGTCTGAAGGGCTCTTTTTCCATAAATATTGCCTCGGTTTTAGAGCCTTGTGGAATATTTAGGGAGAATGGCAAGAGACCCGACGGCCTGACTTTAGTCTCTTGGGAGAGAGGCAAAGCTCTTGTGTGGGACGCAAATTGCGTCGATACATTAGCGGCCTCTCATATCATGGGTACTTCGATAAGGGCCGGGCGGCATCAGAGGCAGCTGAATTGAGTAAATGGCGTAAATATGAGTCTTTGAAAGGAGACTATATATTTGTTCCATTTGCCGTAGAGACAATCGGTTCGTGGGGTCCCCGCGCGATTATGTATATTGTTTTTACACCGATATTGTCATTCGGTGTTAAATATCAATCGGTGGATTTATGGGCAAGGCAGAATGACTTGGAAAATCCGGATCTTGGATTATTTTTATGTATATTTGCATAAAAAAATATGAATCTGTAACTTTTACTGTCAATGGTCACAAGAAAGTGTAATTATAATTATTATTGTCGATAGATTATTATTAAAGTATGCTTTAAAAATACGTACTAATTATTACCCACCTGTATCATATTTTTTGATACAAATTCATAGATTTTGTTCCTTTATTATCGTATATACTTCATGCTGAATTCAAAACCAATAAATTCCTTTTATTGTCATGCACAATTTTCAGCAACAAATCATACAATAGACCGTTACACTATTTAATGATGAGAAACCATTGCAAAGTGAATATTGTACAGTAGCACTATTTATTGGTTGTTATGCATTACAAAAATTTTGCTGTGTGTTTACTGCATGAGGAAATACCGCCCCTTTCTTCCCGTTTATAAGAAGCGTCTAAGGGTAAAGCCTTGAAAATATCATTGGACGAAAGATGGCGGCCATATCTCCAAAAATATTAAAAAAAATTAACAGACCAGTGACATGTAGTATCATCTATGGCTCGAAATGTCTGGTACTTCGATCGCAAATCCGTTTACCAAGCGTGGTAATAATTGCCAAACACATAGTGAGAGCTGTGTCCTACAGTGGATTTTAACATGTAGTAATGTATATACATAGTTAGTATGTATGTATGTACTATAATACGGACCTAAATTGCGGTATATATCCAGATTACTCTTGAAAAGGATTTGTGACTGCGGACTTCTAAACGGAGAGAGTATGTATGTTGTACTAATACGAGAGATTGGGTGATCGGAATTCGAGTCAATTAAATAAAGTTCGATCTCATAGTGGCAGGCCCGCGCCTATGGGTATTTTCAATACTTATGTACGATTTATATAGTTGACATGGACATAAAGACTCACCATCTGTCATGTTTTCCCAAAGATATCTTCAGTGGAAGGTGGGTCGAAAAGACTTATTTGTCTAGACTTCTGTATACCTCTGTATTGGAAATGGGATAAAGATATTTATGTTTTTATATATTTACATACTTTTTGTTACGAAAAAATGTCCGTTAAGCTTCGCGGGTCAAACGCGGTGTGCTCGATAAATTGTAAGATTTACGTCTTGTATTTGGAGTTGTTTACGGCGAGAGTCGTTAGATTGAAATTGCTGCGTAATTTATGTGTATTCGACAATATAATTGTATTATAGCATTACATTAATAAATAAATAAATATCTTCACGCCCTTCCCAATACAGGTGTCTAGAGAGGTCTAGACAAAATATTTGTTTTATCTTTATGAATTAATTTGACAGCTTGTGAGCGTATCGCCATCTAAGTGTTCAAGCTAACATACATTTATGCAGACATGATCCAAAGTAAGCAGATAAAGCACTTGTATTTCAGAACCAGAAACAACGAAGGTACCACAAACAGCCAGAGTCGAAAAAATTTAGAAAAAGTATTTTCTTCATTTATCCCACTGGAAATCAAACCCGGGACCTCAGAGCTAGTGTGTGTACGCCACTCGTCCACGGAGGTCGTATTTACTAAGATAAATATTGAAATAAACATCTAAGACTCGAGCTCAAACATTCATATACATCATGCTAATGTTTGTCCATAGCGGGATTCGAACCCACATCCCGTAGCTTCGAAAGCAGTATCACTATCAACACTATTACTAACACCAATATTTTTAAAAAGGAAACCTCGAGTTGATTTTCTTTACAAGTGTACCCCTTTAGGTACAGAATAAAGTTCAAGGCCAGACATTCTTAAACTCTAATGAGCATATCTTAGAAATGTGACGAAAGATGAAAGAGATCTATTTTCAGATGTGTACATGTTAGAGGAATACCAAAAGAATAGGCTATACTAGAAACTCGCCCGGCTCCGCACGAGTAACAGAGTATACATGTTCTAATTTATTTTATAATGCCTTAGTGTCAATTACCCTTTGCGTCGAGTACGGGAGTATTTTAAAATGTGACATTGTTAAAAATATCGGCTCATTTCAATCAATTTAGTAATTTTCCATGAACGCACACTACACATTTCTATTTAAATTAGTGAAAGCAAACTTATTTACTTAACAACCATAATAGCGGAGTACTTGGATGACAGCAATTCAATACGGGAGAACCGAGTTCGATCCCCTTGTGGAAGGTTCGTACCTGAGTGAATTTTTCCAAATACTGAAAAAAATGTCTTCACGTTTCAATTCCCAATTCCCAATACAGGGGTAGACAGAGGACTTGTCTAGACAATTAAGTCCCTTCGACCCACCTTCCATCGAAGATATTTTCAGGACAACGTAACAGGTGGTTAGCTCGTCGGCGTTTTTATGTCCATTTGGTGATTTCATTTGGACACAAGTTTTATTAAAACCCATTGGTACGGGCCTGTCATCTGGGGATCGAACTCGGGTCTCTTGACTCGAAATTCCGACCACCCAACCACTCGTCTATCGTGACTTAATATATTTTCATATTTACAATATATTAACATGAATAAATATTGATTTATACATATAAATCACCTTACCACCTTACCTACATATAAATACCCTAACAAAGAAACTTTAAGAAAGCTCAATTTACTTCAGGTTAATTTAGTTAAGTATTATTTTACTAGTTCTTCATCATGCGGGTCGACACGGGATACTGAATTTATAGACACCGTTATCTTAGCCCTGTTTAGAAATTCACGTAACGTCAACTTGTTTGAGCGCCTCTCATTATATGAAGCTTGTTTGGTATTAAATCTTATGGCTGGCAGATGGGAGGGAATCTTTTCGGTTCGAACGCTTTAATCCTTATAGATAGCATTAGACAAATAAATACACAGATAGCGACAACATCACATACATTGCTATGTTTCCAAAGTAATTAGCTTATTAAGTAGACTTAGACTTGGAATCAGATACAAAGACGGTGGAAAAACACAAACACCCAAACCCGAGAAATGTAGAAGAGAGAAAAGACATCTACATTGACCCGACCGGAAAACGAACTGGGGGCCCCAGAGCTGGCAACATCATAAAACTGGTGTGTACGTCACCGCTCCACACAGGTCGCCATTAACAATTAAGTGCCACTCCTGTTGGAAACTTTAACCTACTTTCAATATTTTTAATGTATAAATTATACAACTTCAAATCAATTAAACATTCTTTTCATTCTTTCACTTTGCCTTAGGTTAAAATTTATATACGTGTCTCAGTGTACTTTAAGTAATATATTTTGTTTTACTAGTAAGTGCCGAAGCACAATAGAACCTATTATAATCATCTAGGAAAACACTGCAAAGCGTAAATATTTAGAGGAGAAGATTAAAAAGGCTTGGTTTGGATACCAAGATTGCAAAAAGCTGTCCATAGACTAACACACGGCAATTTATTTTTATTTATTCTAAAATCTTCAAGTTTTTGTTATTTGTCATAATATTGTAAAATCTTCAAGTTTTTGTTATTTGTCATAACAAAAACTTTAAGATTTTAGAATAAATAAAAATAAATTGCCATGTGTTAGTCTATGGACAGCTTTTTGCCATCTTGGTATCCAAACCAACGTTACAAATTTGTAGATAAGTTTCCAAAAACTCTTTGGAACGAGCCCCCCTCCCAGAATTTGAACTCCGGATCACTTGCAATCGCGGCTACAAAAGAAAACTTTTATTAATAGTAGGTATACCATAAACATTTGAGTATGTGTTTGAAAATCTTTGATATCATGTAATAAAATTGGTCAATGTACATTTGTACAACGATGGATTTTATTTAATGTCATTCAATTTCACCAAGAGACAACAAGAGCAAGTAAAATATTAAATAAAAATGATTCGACATAAAGTAATTTCATTCACACAACAAAGATACATTTTATTGATTAATTCGTATTCAGTAACCTTTTACATGTCCCCTTTGTGTGTTAAGTATTTGATATTTTTATGTATTGGTGCCAAAACATACAAATGTGTCACGAAATGCGACTGAGGGAAAACATTTTATGATAACATATCACAATTGGAGTAAGCTGTATTAACATGGTATACTCGTACGAACTCTTATGAGTAGAAGGAAAATAGTTTTCTGGGAGAGTTATGAGTATATTTAGTGTTACATAACACTATATTTTATGTTGCTTTACGCTACTAGTACTATTTAGACGCGATAGCCTCCGCTTTCGGCGTCGTCGAAGAGTTTTCGCCCGTTCGGGCAGATCTTGGTGGAGTTCCACCCTGTGTGGCTGCAATTTAGATCTCCTGCGATGATTGTTGGGTGGGAGTTGTCCAGGAGTTTCCTAATTTCCCCCACCTCGAGCCTTTCATTCGGGGGCTTGTATGCTGCGAAAATTCTATAGACGCTTGTGCCTATATGTGCGTCGATTCCTAAGGCGTACATGCCTTGCAGCCTCACTGGTGGAATCGGCTGGTGTACGACGTTGCGCTTCACCAGTATTGCCAGTCCCCGATACGCGCAAGCCCCGAGAATACTTTGAAGACACTTTATATCAGAAGTCAAATGACATTGACACATAGTAGTCAAATCCGCTCTGTCACTTTCTGTGTCGACCCCACTCAAGCGCAGTACTTGCACGTTTCCGAAGACTTTTAATAGATGGCGTTATAACCAAAATTGTTGCCTTATCTTGATTCTGCGACAGATATATAAGGCGGCCCTACGTTTACAATTTGTTTGGATAATAGCATGAAAATAGATTTTCTCGCGGCCCATCGATTTGAGGTCATTAAACTTGACTTTGTACAGTTAATTAACACGGGTCGCGCTCGAGGGTCGGCCTTCAAAGTTACCAAGCTTCGGCTAGATTACTTCAAACAGTCCCGCCCTTGCTAATGTATGAACATTGTATTCGAAAGTTATTCACTGAAATTTATTAAAATTTTAAACAGATATGAATCAATAGTTATTAACTATGTTTATTACGAGCTTCAGATTCTGATTGCGGTTTTGTCCGACCGCGGCTCTTTTACTTCCCGTATTAAAAAAACAGTATTTGGCCCTCTCTAGACCTCTATTATAATAAAACATAAATGTATATTTATATTTAATTAATAATACTCTGTGTATAACGGTATAACGTAACGGAGAAAGGTTGATTTTACTGTCCATAAATTTAGATACCCCATATATGTAAAAAATATTTTTTAAAGTAATGAACTTTATTTCCTTCAATAAAGACAACACTTATAAAGCAGTTTCATTCCAATTAAGAAATAATGAGTGCAGTCACACGTAAGGGAATGTTCGAAGCCACCTTCGAGTGCTTTTGAATTATGTTTAAAGTTTTCGCTAAGCCATCTTCGTCTGTTTTTTTTTCTCGTACCAATGGGTTTTCCAAAAAACTTATATTATATCGTTACAAAAGAATTATATCGTTGGCTTGGACATAAAGACGGCGACGAGCTCACCACCTGTCACGTTGTCAAGAAAATATCTTCGGTGGAAGGTGGGTCGAAGGGACTTAATTGTCTAGACTAGACCTCTGTTTACCTCTGTATTGGGAACGAGCCTGCCACCTCCGGATCGAACTCGGGCCTCTTGACTCGAAATTCCGACCACTTAACCACTCGGCTATAGTGACTTTTTTTAATATATACTTATAAATAAATACTCACAATAAATAAATACTTTAACAGTAAGGTGATTTACAATACTTGATAACAAATCCATGCACTTTTTAATTAAATGAAAACAAAGCTAGTCGATTGGTTAAGACGGCCTCTTAAATTCTTTTAACACATATACTTCACAGAAATGTTATAAAAAAAGCAACATAGTATTGCAATCTATTTTTGGAGCTAGTAGTATGTTTAAAATTATAAAAGATAATGCAACTATATGCAACTATATCAGCTCTTTAAAGTATGCTTTTGATTTAATTCTTTCGCAGTTCTAAGAGCTGTCGACCTATTTAGCAACAGGCGAAAGACTTTGACGCTCACTGGATAAAGCTTTGTATAGGTATTTCAGAAATGTGCAGAAGATTTTAAATTGGGGTAAGCATTATAACATAAAGCTATAGTGAAGACCAACTAAACTTTTGTTTTCATTTTTAGGTCGAAATAAAAATTTAATTAGCCACGTGAGGCGATATTTGGATGGGTATGTTATTATGCTTGTATGAAAAAAATATCTTCACGTTATTCCCAATACTAGGAAACACGTAGGTCCAAATAATTAAGTCCTATCGGTTCACCTCTCACCAAAGACATATTTTTTTTTTGGGAAACATGACTCCTGGTGAGCCTGTGGCCGCCTTTAGATCCTAGCCAACGATATAAATTTTACAAAAGTTTTGATAAAACTCATTGGTACGATCCTAACTCTAGGAAATCGAACTTGAGTCTCTCGACTCGAATTCCGATCTCTCAACCCCTTGGCTATCGTGACTGTTCATAAATCTCATTTGTTATTTTACTTTAAGTATATTTTTAATAGTTTTCATCTTAAATTTTTCCATCCATTGAATTTTGAGGTTAGTGAAGTTTCACTAAACAGATATTTTTTACATGGATATTTTTATTTTACATAATTCTCCTGGGGCTCACTTCACTCTGGCAAACTTATGCATTATTCAGCGAGTTCGAAACAATTTACATGTGACAACGTTTAGTTGTTTTCTTTTATACTTTGGCTTTGCTTATGTTAGAACGTATTTTTGGTAAAGTTATTATGTTTATTAAATAAATACCTCAATAGATAGGTACAACATCACCTATATTGCTTCAATCCTAAAGTAGTTAAAGCTTTTGTGTTATGGAATCAGAAACACTAACTGAAAATGATGAATGTATACGCCCCACGTCCACGGAGATCGTCCATTATGAAATAATTTTATGATATAATTTAAAATGCTAACGTCTAACTCCTTTAAGAGTGAGCTTACCTTTCCGAGTCAGAATCTGAGTTTCAATCCCAACCAGATACATATAGGCGTCAATAGTTGAATGATTTGGGGCGCGGACTGGGAAACATAACGATTCGAAAAGATTCGAGTCCGCCATTCGAAAGTCGTCGTGAATCAATCCACACATAGGCTTTGTCACACGTCTATCTAAATGTGACCGAAGTAAAAAAATATTATAATGCTATCTCTACTATCTATATGCTAGCTATCGCTATGCCTACTGGGGTAGACAGAGGTCCAGGCAATTAAGTTCTGTCAACCCCCTTTTCAGTTTTTGGTACAATGTTACGCTACCACCTGGAGAAGGAACTCGGGTTTCTGACTAATATTGCTGACATAAATTCTCTCGTAAAATGTAGTCAGTACCAATTCTATTTCATTTCGTAAACTGCAACACTCAAAATCGATACACGATACATCCTCCATTCTACGACAAAATTGTCAGCTTTAAAATTCATATTGGGAATAAATTACAAACAATATATATAGATAGAGATATATAGATAGATATATATATATATATATGTATATATATATATATATATATATATATATATATATATATATATATATATATATATATATATATATATATATATATATATATATATATATATATATATATATATATATATATATATATATATATATATATATATATATATTTAAGTGTAGACTAGACCTCTGTCTCAGGGGTATTGGGAATTGTGTAAAGATATTTATATTTATTTGATAAAATTAATCCATATGATTTCATAAAATTGTGCTTAATTACTCACGTTTGCATGGTAAGAATAGATATGGGAAATAGAATCAGACGTGCCGAGCAAGAACGGAATAGAGTATAGAGCTAAATTACTACTAAATATTTCTTCCTTTTTCGAAGTGACAACTGTGAGTTCTCCTATCAACTTTCGCTGGTGTTCTATTCAAATCGTCGCATCGCTCCCGCTTTCAATGTGTACGGTTCTATAAAAGAAATAATAATGTAAGAGTAGCGTTTCCGACCCTCTGTCGATCCGATGTGGACTCTCTCGATCCGCTCCCACCGCAAACTTTTGACAACCAAACAAGAACTATAGCATAGACTGATTTTAAAAGATCTTCGTTCATGTTTTAAGAAATGTATGTACAAGTAAATAATAAATACGCATTGGTATGCTCCCAAAATAAGCAGCTTAAGCACTTGTATTATGGACTCAAAAGTAACGAAGGTATCACAAACACCCAGACCCGAAAAATTTAGAAAAAGTACTTAATTGACTTGAACTGAAATCGAACTCGGAACTCGGGGCTGGTGACTCCTTGAAATCCGGTGGTCAAGCCACTCGTCCACAGAGGTCGTCAATATATCTTCACGCTATTCCTAAAACTGGGACAGACAGAGGTCTTGACAATTAAGTCCTTTCATCGCAGATATTTTTGGGAACAAATTAGGTGGTGAGCCAGTCACCGTCTTCATGTCCAAGAGAACAATATAAATCGTACATAAGATTCTTAAAAAAACCTATTGGGATGTGCGTACCCGGAATCGAACTCGGATCTCTTGACTCCGAATTCCGGTCATCCAACCACACAGCTATGGTGATTATGAACCACACAGCTATGGCTATATTTTAAGATGTCTAGGCTGTTAAATGAAGTGAAAGTGCGGAAAGGAGTTCGCAATGCTGGTTAGCAAAGTGCTGAAGTTTGGAAGAGCTTGCTTTTAAATTTTAAGCATTGACTGCACCGGAAATAAATTTCAGAACACTCGATTATTACTCGGCTATCGTGACTTTAATGAAGTGGTTAAATAAGTTGGTAAGCCGAGTTGTTTGGTTGTCGGAATTACGAGTTGAGAGACCCGAGTTTGATCCCCATGTGGCAGGCTCGTACCAATGGGTTTTTAAAAACTTATGTACGAACTATAACGTTGGCTTGGACATAAAGACGGCGACGGGCTCACCACCTGTCACGTTGTCCCGAAAATATCTTCGGTGGAAGGTGGGTCAAAAGGACTTAATTGTCTAGACTACACCTCTGTCTACCTCTGTGTTGGGAATTGCGTGAAGATATTTATTTATTTTATTTTAGAACACTCGAGTTTCATGAAAAAAATGCTTATAATGAATTAGCTATAATAAGCATGAATTGTTTGATAGTGTTAATTAAAATAAATAACTACAGGGATTTTCTCTATGACTGTCGGGCTTTTTCTGCTATTTTTCCTCTGATATTAATATAAATAGCCAATACAAATTACTAAAAATCACGTACATTGTTCTAATTCCAAAGTAAGCAGTTAAAGTACTTGTTTTATGAAATCGGAAACAACGAAAGTACCAAGGAAACGATAGGTCGCTGTTAATTCATGTTAATGCACTAATGTTAATTGATGGGACGATTATATGTGTTGTCAATGCTTTGTAATTGTCAAAAATTCGCTTAGATTCAGCTGTTAATGGAACAGATAAACGCAATTTACAGATCGAGCTGAAGTGGCAATGGCCTGCCACAAATCGAAACATTTATTTATCAAAATAAGTGACATACATTATATCGAGATTCCTTTAAAGGTGAACAAACCGTTCACAGCGCGAACAACAGCACAAAACCAGTGAAAGAGAGCGAAGAACTGAAAACCGTTGGGTAAAAAGATTACCCAGAGGCACCTCATTTAGGCAAACGCAGTGTTGGATGGCTCCCCTAAAGAAGGAGAGATAATCTGCAAATAGTGTGAGTAAAAAATATTTAACACCTCAAAAACACCGGCGTGAAGTAGAAGTCTAACAAACTTCTGCGTTTCGTCTGGTGAGTACAGGTAACCGGAGGCTCACCCCCCCCCCCAGTCCCCCTATTCTGGGGGGGGGGCACTCTAAGGGCGGCAACGCATCTTCTATGCCTCTGGTATTGCGGGTGTTCATGGGGGCGGTAATCACTTACCATCACGTGAGCCACCTTTTTTTTATAGAAAAGGGAGGTAAACGAGCAAGAGGCTAATATAATAATTATCTTTTAAGTTTATGATATCTCAAGAACACCCGAATGGTTAGAAGTACCTGTGTCTACCTTTAATGGGGGTAATGGAATTAAAATTTCGTGAACATAAAAAATCTGCGATTTATGACATTTTAGTGAAATGATCTGTGTAAAGTAACATCTACAAAGAATAACCAAAATATTTAAGCATAAAAGCGTGCCTGAATTATTCATGAAATTCAACGTTTCTTGAGAAACGTTACGTTCATCAAATGCGATAAATTATGATAAAACCTGGAGGTTGGGTTAAAATATACTGATGAATGCCATTTCAGGTGCGAACGTTTGACTAAATTTAAATTTGTTATTGTCTTAACATAAATCAATCGGTCGTGGACTCCTTCTGTGTCTGGAAGTTGTCTTTATCAGTATCACAATCTTATCCATTTCTGGTGCCAAAAAGAAAGAAACACGTTACTGACATCATTTGAATGAAACAAAATATTAAAAGATACAAAATGTAATCTTTTTAAGGAGGAATTCGAATCAAGAGCGGGTCTCGACTGACTCGAATCCCAGAGTGGTAGGCGATTATATTGTTGGTTTAAACATATAAATATATCAACGGCGACATGCTCATCACCGGTCACGTTGTCCAAAAAAATGTTTTCTAAGAAAGGTACCTCGAAAAACTTAACTTAAGTTTTAAACTTAGTTATTTGGAAATCTGTCTATCCCAGTATTAGAAATGGCGTGACAATATTTTTTACTAATTACTTGAGAGTCCATGTATCCACGGGACTGCTGAGGCATTAAATTTTAGTCCACAGGAGTGAAAACGCATTACAGATATTTCACATTGTAGGTCGCACAAACCATTTGCCCTCAGGTGGAGAGTTGGCTATTGTTGACCCTTTTTTTCTACGTGGGGAAATACCCAACTTATACCCGCCCCCGCGGGGTAAGGACGGATGATGTCGGGCTCGCACCGACTAAAACCCCATGGTGTTAAGCCTTCACCCGCATGTTAGCAGAGCCACGGGAACGCTTTAGCACACTTCCGCGACCCCACCCGCGCTAGCCGTCCAGGGCAGCTCCTCCTCGGTAGAGAAAAATTTTCTCCCCCTTCCACTAGCCTAGATACGCCGGAACACGGACGCGTCTACCTCCTTGGCCAGCCACCTCGCACAGCCCACCAACACGCATCAGTAGTGGGCTGCACAAACCCTCATGGAGTGGCGACCTCGGGGCGGCCATACCCCACTAAGACAGGCCGGCCATGTGGGTTCCTTTTGGTTCACCATGTCACGGTTACTAAGCCCCACCGCCACGACAAGGCATGAACCCGTTCGGGGGAGCCACCAAGCCACCCTGTCTGTATTACTTACACCCTGTATTACTTGAATTATTTAATCTCTTTTCTACGGCTATGAGAGGCGTTCGACTCAATATTTTAATGTTTTACTGGTACGCTGGTATACTGGTATTCAATAAATTCTTTAACACTTTTTTATTAATTGCCTCTCAATATTTTAATTGCATTGAGTATACTATAAAAATCAATTTACTTAATGTAAACTAAATTTAGTACACATGCCTACATTAATTAGGTAAAAATAAAGAATTTGTTCTCTTTTGATAAGTAATAAATATTTATTTAAGAGCCCAGCCACGTTCCATCTGCCCCTCATAAAATCGTAATTTTTACTTAAAATGTGGCTGTACAAAAACCAATCCTTATTTACTTCACTTGATTTTTGATTTTTATATCCGAGTACTTTTGACCCTCCCCTCTTCGAGGGTCTGATGTCTTCTTACAGATTTAATCATGCAGAGAAACTGCACAATGCAGTCACCCTTTTCACAGCCCTCTGAGTGACTTTGAACTTCCTAAATCGACCTGCAGAGAAGGACCTCCTCGCAGAACCGTAAGTGATCACTGACTCAAATTCTAAGGGCTGGATAACCATCTCGAAAACACAAAAGAAAAATCAAGGTAATCGGTGACGAACAGCGAAGTTAAAGGAACAATAAACTTGGTATTTCCCTCGTTAAACAGTATGCCGAATATGGCGATTATGGTAAATCCTCCTGATGTGAGGTTTATATTCTGTAGTCGATTTCCACAGGCTATTAAATAAATACATACATATGTACATGGATAGGGACAACACCACTAACATTGCATTGATCCCAAAGTAAGTAACTAAAGCACTTGTGATATGAAATCGGAAGCAGTGAAGGTAACACAAACACCCAGACTCTTCAAAATGTAGACACAGTATTTTCTAAATGGACCAGATTGGGAATCAATCCGGGACCTCAGACCAGGCGATACCATGAACCCGATGCGTACGCCACTCATTCATGAAGGTCGTCAAAATAAGTGAAACTTAAATAATATCTTATGCAAACCTGGCATTTTATGATAAGATCCTATCCGAAACGTCGTAAATGATAAGGGTCGTGAAAGTTATCCGAAGTTCATTAATTCCTTAAAATTTCAAGTTCGGATTATGCAGTACCCTGCCAAGTCAAGTTTGGCGTAAACACATATTAACCGTTGTCAGAGGAAGCTTAGCGCAAATCTTCCTAATCGCAACTTAACAGCCGTGGTTCGAAACTAAGTACCCAGTTGAATAGTTAATACATACAACGTATCATGTTTAATTAAGGCTTATAAATTACTTTACTGGATCAATGGGAGCACTAGTATACTTGTTTGTACTTCTTAAATAATAGCTTAAGGAATGTTCTTAAATAGGAAAGTTCTTTAATAATTAAATCTATAAAATATATAATCGATCCTATTACTTACTACCCGTTAGTATAGTTGGTAGTGACCCTGCTTTCGAAGCCAAGGGTTACTTGCGGGTTTGAAGTTTGTCAGGTCTTTAGTTTTTCATTCAAAAGGATCTCCCTCTTCTAAGCCGAGACTCAGAAACCTGCAAAGTCCAATTACTCGGTCTAATGGTCTAACGAGCATTCCTGCAGCAGCAAAACAGTACAAACTAATGTGGTTTACATTTTGATTGAAAGTTATACATAAAAGCTGACAAGGCCAACTATTTTATTGTCTCGGTCTTTTTTATTTGGAAATTCTTTTCAACTTTTCTTGGACTTTTATAAATATTTGAAATCCAAAACTGAGCATATTAAAATAATAAATAAATATCTTCACGCAATTCCCAATACAGGGGTAGACAGAGGTCAAGTCTAGACCATTAAGTCCCTTTGACCCACCTTCTACCGAAGATATTTTCGGGACAACGTGACAGGTGGTGAGCCCGTCGCCGCCTTTATGTCCAAGCCAACGATGAAATTCGTACATAAGTTTTTGAAAAACTAATTGGTACTGCTACCTGGGGATCGAACTCGGGTCTCTCGACTCGAAATTCCGACCACCCAACAACTCGGCTATCGTGACTTTTTTAAACTTTTTTAAAACTGAGCATATTGGTTCAGCCTTTTCGAGTTTTTTGAGACCAGTCAATTGTCTTTAACAGGTTATATTAAACCTCTATTTAATCACGATTTCCGTGTGTTGGTAATCGGAATTCGTGTGAAGAGGCCCGAGTTTGATCCCAGGTTAGGCTCGTACCAATATTATTTTCCAAAAAACTCATAATCTGTCACATAGTCAAAATATGTCTTCGGTGGAAAATGGGTCGAAAGGACTTAATTGTCTAGACCACTATCTTCTCCTGTATTGGGATTGTTGTGATGATTAATACAAAATAAAAAAAAAAAAAAACAATTAAATGCGTAAATCGCTTTGATAATTTTTAAAGCCCAGGACCAGATTTTGCGTGTTTCTGTTACAAATTAGTAACTCCAGGCCACGTCACGATGTATAATCTTTAATGGATCTGAAAGATATATAGAATATAGAGAGCCATTACTAAAACGATGTACAAACAATATAATAACATATGTCCCTTTTTTTTCATAGAAAAAGGAGGCAAACGAGCAGGTGGCTCACGTAATGGTAAGTGATTACCGCCGCCTATGAACACCCGCAATACCAGAGGCATAGCAGATGTGTTGCCAGCCTTTTTCGCCCAGGAGGGGGGAGTGTGGGACTCCGGGTACCTGCACTCACCAGACGAAACGCAGAAGTTTGTTAAACTTCTACTTCACGCCAGTATTCTGTGAGGTCGTGGTCCTTCTCTGGTCGAGCCGGCACATTCATGCAACAACGAAAGCTAATGCGTGGCTCTACCACTTCTGATGTATCCAAAATAGAAGTCCACGCAATCAAAGCCGCGCGAACTCACTACTACTAAGAAATAAATATATA
>JAGSMR010000109.1:482500-507500 GCA_029286605.1 Sericinus montela
TATATATATATATATATATATATATATATATATATATATATATATATATATATATATATATATATATATATATATATATATATATATATATATATATATATATATATATATATATATATATATATATATATATATATATATATATATATATATATATATATATATATATATATATATATATATATATATATATATATATATATATATATATATATATATATATATATATATATATATATATATATATATATATATATATATATATATATATATATATATATATATATATATATATATATATATATATATATATATATATATATATATATATATATATATATATATATATATATATATATATATAGAAGAAAACCAATGTGCAAAATACACTGCTATAAAATTTTTCGACAACAATTGTTTACATTCCGAGAATATCTTAACTAACATTACAGTTAATGCATTGACGTAATTAGCAAAACTGTTCAATTCTACCCCCGACCAATATTTTAAAACATTGTTACGCAAACAAGACACTAATTTAATGCAAACAATATTTTTGATGACAGTTACTATAAATGGTATACTTAAAAACATTATAATTAATACTTTAAGATTTGATTTTCTGAACATCGTTTTCAGTGCGTATTGCGATAATAGCTGATGTGTCTGTCTGTCGAACGAGTATTGTGCCGTGTTTAATCCACACATATTTATATTTATGGTTCTTAGCTGCTTCACGACAAATTCGAAAAAGTAATTTATTTTTCGCCGTTAAATGCTCGTTCAAGTATACAGTTTGGGGGGTACATGACATCGATAGCTGGTCAGTTTTAACGCCCTTAACCGCCCGTGCTGCGGTTATGATATTATTACGAATTATTTTAGACGTCATCCTAACGATAACGTTTTTTGGGTGTGTATTCTTTTTATCTATATGCGGCACACGATGGGCTGACACGATGTCGGAGGGGTTTATCGGATGTTTGATAACACTGCCAATTTTTTCCAATGGTTTAATTAAGTTTTCATCGCGACGTTCAGGTAGGTTAGCGATTTCAATGTTGTATTGCCTGGCTTGTTGCTCCATTATCTCAATTTTAGTACTTAGCGAGGCAACCTGAGTGCATACGCCATCAATACATGAGGATTTTCCTTCAACTGATTTCAAACGGGTTTCAAATGAATCTTGCCTATTATTTAAGAAAGTTAAAGATTTTTGTTTGTCATCTAAACGTGTATTCAACTGATTCAAGGTATCGTAAATAGACGTAGTTATTTTACATATATGCTGCTCCAGAACAGCATCAATCACGTTTTTTATGGTATCGGTGATAGTAAGATCCAAGTTCTTTTTCCATGAGCTGAATTGTTCGTTTATTTTTAATTCAGCGATCTTCAAAATTTCTTCGTCAAGGTTATGCTGCTTCCGTTTACGTAAGTTAACAAAAGATTGGCGATTCGTTGCTGTTGGTAGGTCAGGGTTTGAAGAATAATGTTTATCTTGATTTGGTGGTGAACGCTGCCTGATTAATAATAAACTGTTTCGTACACACACTAATTAGCACGTAACACACTTCACTATCCTACACAACAGAAGTGTTTGAGAAATTTGATAATATTAGTTCACTCTGATCAGAAGTTAAATTAATTAAGTCGTTTAAAATTTTTATACGATTATTGCGTTTACACAACTGCCGGCAATGAGCTCCAATGAGGCACTAAGCTCCAATGAGGCACTGACACATAATGTGATATTTTCTACAAATAGCTTGGGAGCGATCACCTCATTCCCAGGGGTTACTGTCATTAATATATTCATTTATATTATAATAATCCTTCCTATAAAGCTTTTCTGTAATAAATTTCTTAAACCTTTTAATAGACAGGCTTTGCACATTTACCGGGACTTTGTTGTAGAAGCGTATACAACGCCCTAAGAACGAGTTACTTACTCTATGGAGTCTAGTAAATGCCACGGGTTTGGGTGTTTGTGGTACCTGCGTCGTTTCTGATTCAATAACACACGTGCTACAGTTTACTTTGGGATCGGAGCAAAGCTGCGGATCTTTATTGTAAGAATTTATGCATTTATTTATTTATTTAAAAAAATATAATCTAATGCCAAGTGAAAGTCGCGGTAGCTTAGTGGTTGGGTGATCGAAACATGAGTCAAGATTCCCAGGTGGTATACTCGTACCATACTTACTTTTTAGACAATTAGGTTACAGTATTGTAATTTTAGGAGGGATTTCCAATAAAAAAATAAAGCGTTCTTAAATGATACATGCTGATAATGTAGCTTTATATTGTTGAAAGAACTTCAATACCTATTTAAAACACATTTAGTGTTTAAGAAATTACAGCTAACACATAATAATGAAGTACTAATAAACACTTTGCAATTATTATGTTAGTTAGGGTTACTAATTTAAATTTAGTATTTTAAATTTTAACTGAACACAATAGCACTTTGTTAGCCAAATTCTCGGAATACCAATTAATGTGTGATATGAATTCATAAGTAGGAAATAAAGATCATTCATTGGACATAATTCATAGAAATTTAAAAAAATGAGGACAAATAAGGATTGTAAGACGGAAAAAAATATATTTAACATTTTTATACAAATATCTTAAATACCACAATATAAAAATCATTGTGTAAAAAACGAAAAAGTCACGATAGCTGTGTGGTTGGGTGGTCGGATTTTCGAGTCAAGCGACTCGAGTTTGATCCCCAGGTGGCAGGCTCGTACCAAAGGGTTTTGCAAAAACTTATGTGCAAATTATTTCGTTGGCTTGGATATTAAAGCGGCGACGGGCTCACCACCTGTCACGTTGTCCCGAAAATATCTTCGGTGGAAAGTGGGTCGAAAGGACTTAATTGTCTAGACTAGACCTCTGTCTACGCCTGTATTGTGAATTGCGTGAAGATATTTTAATTTTTTTATTAATTTAAAAATTATTGTGCGTGTCCAACACCATGGCTAGGCCAACGGGTTTCCAAATTAGCTGATTGTTAGGCTTCTAAACCCTAGTTTTCATCCTGTAATTACCATGGATGTCAAATTAAAAAAAGTAAACGAAGTTAAATATTGGTATTATGTAAAAAAAGTTGTTTAGTTAATAGGTCCTGTTGTCCTCCTGCAGTTTCTTAAGTAATTTCTCCGAAACCGTTTAGTTTAATCGGTTTACGGAATAAGAAAAGGTCAGGTCTAGTCACGTATTAAATTGACTTCTGCTTACGGCATAATCCACATACTCGTATTGTGACGGCTCGCAAGGGTTGCGGATTTGGCGGTTAGGGGAAAACACGAAATAACGTAATTATATATAATTATAATGGATATATAATGTGACAATATATAATCGTGATATAAATGAGGACAGGCGTGTCGCTGCCGAAAACAAGGTCCACAGTGGTCAAGTTTATGTACTTATGTGTTAGTTGTAATTTCTTAACTACTAAATGGGTTTTAAATAAGTATTAAAATTCTTTGAACAATACAAAGATACATTATCAGCGAGTAACATACGCTATGTGTTTTTAATTGTAAATCCCTTCTAAAATTACAATAGTGTAACCCATGGTAAAAAATGTCTAAAAAGTAATTATTTGATGTGCACCTTTCACAGAAAATATTTTCAAACGCTATTTATGCATAGACAATTACGCAATCAACTACTCCGCTCGCCGTCTATTGAAACGTATAAATTTTAAATTTGTTTTTTATTATTATATCATTTTCAGATGTGCGTAATATCTGTATTTCATTTTTATATAGAGTAGCTTTCTTTAGACGCGTCTTCCTGTAGAACAAATTATTTTGTTAGTATTAAAAAAACAATATCTTCATGCCATTTCCAAAACAGGGTTAAACAGAGGTCTAGACAATTAAGTCATTTCGACCTGACTTCCACCGATGACAATACAAAATAATACACACAGAGATCTAGGCACATAATTCCTTTCGACCCAACTTTAAACGAACACTATTTAGGACAAAGTGACAGGTGGTGAGCCATTTCTTTTAAATATCAGTTTAATAAATTAGACTTTCTTTTTAAACTGGTCTCTTCTCCTTGCCGTTTCCACAGACCGCTCAGCGGTTTTGAGCTTTCTTATTTAGCCCTGAGTGTTATTAAAAAATAAAAAGGTTCTATGACAAATTCCTTCAATTCTGGTATTAAAGCAAGTTACATTAACTTTTACACAGAAAGTAATTTCGTTCAAATTCATCATAGTCCTAATACACTTTTACCGGCTACTTCAATTAAGATGTTAATTGCTAATTAGAAGGATAAAAGCTAAAGTTTTGACTTGGTGCCAGAGGCAATATAAGATTTTGATGTTTAAAGTTTTTTTTAGATAGACAGAGGTATAGTTTTAATGACTAAATTATTCACGTTTAAAAGTAATAAAATTTTAAAATGATAGAGTTTCCCGCATTATTCGAAATTTAATGTTAACTGTTTAAAATGAGAAATTTCTCTCGGCTAGGCCTGCGTCAGATATCACTGGAACGATGCCAACTATTGCAAAAGGAAAAATAAATATATTAAAGCATATACGATGCCTACATAATGTGCACGAACAGATTTCTTTGTAATTATTTCCTTTGTTTTAGCAAGAAAACACGTAAAGTTTCCTTTTTTATAGTTTTGTTTGAGTAAATTTTTAGTTGTAAATCGCTTTAGGCAGACGTAACTAACAGGGGATGCATAGAAATGTACGCAACTTGTTCTATGCAAAATTCCGTAAAATTATTGACATTTAAAAAATATCTTCACGCCATTTCCAATACAGGGGTAGACAGAGGAGACAGAGGTCTAGTCTAGACAATTAAGTCCCTTCGACCCACCTTCCACCGAAGATATTTCGGGACAACGTGACAGGTGGTGAGCCCGTAGCCGTCTTTATGTCCAAGCCAACGATATGAATTGTACATAGGTTTTGAAAAAACCCATTGGTACTGCTACCTGGGGATCGAACTCGGGTCTCTCGACTCGAAATTCCGACCACCTTTCCACTCGGCTATCGTGACTGACATTTTAATAAGTAAATAATAAATAAATACATATATAGATAGGGACAACAGCACATACATTGCTCCGATCCCAATGTAAGATGCTATAGCACTTGAGGTATGGGAATCGGAAACAACGAAGGCTCCACAAACTCCCAGACCCGAGAAAATGTAGGAATAGTGGTATTTCTACATTGACCCGACCGGGAATCGAACCCGGGACCTCGAGATGGCGACACCTTGAAAACCAATGTTTACACCACTCGTCCACGGAGGTTTTCGGTCGTCAGAGTTTTTCCAATGGAAATTCCTTTCGTATAATTCTTGCAAACATTAAATATAATACTTATTTTACTTTTAAATAAGTCACGATGACCGAGTGGCTCGGTGGTTAGAATTCGAGTCAAGAGACCCGAGTTCGATCATCAAAATGTAGGCCTGTAACAAAGGGCATTTTCCAAAATTTATGCTCGAATTATGTCGTTGGCTCGGACATAAAGACGACGGCTTATCCACCTGCCCAAAAATCGTTGTCCCAAAAATGTCTTCGGTGGAAGTTCGATCAACAGAACGTAATTGTCTAGATCTCTATTTACCCCTGCATTTGGAATGACGTGAAGATATTCTTTTCAATGAAAATAACTTTAGTACAAATTTTTGCAGATATTTCAGTTTAGAACTCGTTCAAATAAAACTTAACATGAAAAAGGAACAAAATAAATTAAGGAAAATGAGATTGCTGTATGGTAACGCAGTCAAAAATATGTCATAAGTATGGATCATTGTCGGAGTCATGACAATGTCTATTTCTTTTTAGCTGTGATCATTACATCTATACCTCTATCTCAAACAACTTCAACCATCAAATTCTTATATAGTCTCTGGCATCTAGTCCAAACTTTATCTTTAAACTTTTTAATTAGCAATTAACATTTTAATAACATACAGCATTGAATAAGGAAGCTGAAAGGATATATATATATATATATATATATATATATATATATATATATATATATATATATATATATATATATATATATATATATATATATATATATATATATATATATATATATATATATATATATATATATATATATATATATATATATATATATATATATATATATATATATATATATATATATATATATATATATATATATATATATATATATATATATATATATATATATATATATATATATATATATATATATATATATATCCTTTCAGCTTCCTTATTCAATGCTGTATGTTATTAAAATGTAAAGTTTCAAACACAAATTTCTTATATACTATGCTGTGTTATCGTATTTGAAAATAAACAATATCTTTACGCCATTCCAATTACTGGGGTAGACTGAAGACTGGGGTAGAACTCAACACAATTCATATATATCCTTTCAGCTTCCTTATTCAATGCTGTATGTTATTAAAATATAAAGTTTCTAAGACAAATTTCATATATACGATGCTGTGTTATCGTATTTGAAAATAAACAATATCTTTACGCCATTCCAATTACTGGGGTAGACTGAAGACTGGGGTAGAACTCAACACAATTCATTCCGGTCGACGGACCTTCCACCAAAGACATTTTTTGGGACAACGTGACCCCATCGTGAGATTGTTTGGGAAATCGTCATTAAAAAAACCATTAGTACAAACCTCCTCGTCGAACGACCTCCCAGAGGTCGAACACGGTTCTATTGACCCGAATTCCGGTCACCCAACCACTCGGCTATCGTGACTTTTTTTAGACCATTTTGAGCATATTAAAATTAGTCAAGGTATTCAGAATTCGTGAAAATAAAAAAGATACGCTGATAGTTATGATTTAGTTCGCTCACAAAAATGTTGATAACAGAAATATAAATTTCAGATACATCGTGTAACCGGCATTAGGTTAGTAAAGGCTATAAAATTTCACATCCGCCTTGTAGCCCTGATCGTAAATATTGGTTCTTTGTGGGAACAAAGCTATATTAATGCGTTTTATCGTTCCGAAGCGTAGTTCACGTATAAAGATATGAAAGTCGCGATATCCTTTTTCAATAACATTTTTCTTTCGATCATGTTCAATTCTTAAGGTTGAATTTTAAAGAAGACCAATTTTAGATAAAAAGTCCCGATAGTCGAGTATTTGTGTGGTCGAAATTCGAGTCTAGTGACCCGTAAGAATAGGCCTGTTAAACGTATTTTTAAACTAATTTTTCAACGTGGAAATGCAGACTGCGTTCATGATACCATGACACGAGGGATAGGGCTGCACGATTATTGTAAATTTTATACAGGAAAGTTTTGTTGATACAAACATGATTTTTTCTGTAAATCAAGTTTTGGAAAAAACTAATGAATCTTTTAAATTGCATCACGGATTTTAATAACTTGCACCGTTTTCTGAACTGAAATCAATCTAATAAAAATAGTTACAATCCTATTAATTTAGTTAAGAAATGCATC
This sequence comes from Sericinus montela, assembly GCA_029286605.1. Taxonomy (NCBI): domain Eukaryota; kingdom Metazoa; phylum Arthropoda; class Insecta; order Lepidoptera; family Papilionidae; genus Sericinus; species Sericinus montela. The sequence goes on from JAGSMR010000109.1 coordinate 489,997, forward strand.
AAGAAACATACGTAGTAACATGCTGGCAACTTTTTTGTATATTTATCTGAAAGCCTTTAAATTATGCATTTTCTATAAATGAATTAAATTCATATTTTATCTTTTTTGGGAGTAGGTTTAACATAAATAAAATGGTTACATGGGCTACCAGTTACCCCACTCATCAAATCATAAAAAGAAGGACAAGAATGGCTATAACATGCCGTTAGGTACCCTTAGATGGCAGGATAACCTTCTTAAAGAATATCACATCGAAATTCTACAAACCGTTGATGGCCAGCAGCGATATTTACTTAACAGTCTCTTAAGACACTCGAGAAGAAAGGGGTTGGCACATACTTACGCTGTAATTGCGGAAACCATCTCTGGCATTAAAATGATTACTTCATATATTTATATAAATTTCTTCCTATAAATATTGGACGTTAATTAACAAGATTGATCTTTGGACCCCGCTTCACTAACTTCATTTACTTCAGGTAATGAGGGTTAGACTACCCCACTTAATTATTTGGTTTATATGAGACCTTTTGCTTTTGATACATGTGAGAGGCTCTTTTCAAATTAAGTCACTCGTAAATTTTCATGTTGTGTTTTATTTGTATCCGAGATTTTAGCTTCTCTGAGAATATATTCATTGAATTATTTTTTTTCTTCACACAATCAAGTATACTGGGTAGGCAGAGGTCTATACAATGTAGTTCTAAAGCTTATTTGGGACAACTTTACAGGTGGTGAGCGTATCACTCTTAATACAAGCTATCGGTGCTTTATCCTTAAATATTCATATTTATTCCCATGATTTGAGTATTACACATTTATATTCATCATACAAATGTTTTAATGATTTCTTGTATTTACGCGAATGCTAATTAAAAACGCGATGAAATCCGAAAATCATTTCATTTAAGATACAAATGTTTTGTTCGACTCAGCCCATGTCTTCGAATGCAGGGTCTCTAACGACTAGGCTATAGGGTCGTCAATATTTTTTATAATTTATACATTTGTCAACGATAAGAGTCACGACCGTCTAGTGGTTATGGTGGTGGTCAATACCAATGGTACCAGTACCAATGGGTATTACAAAAACATATGTACGAATTAAATCGGAGGCTTGGAATAAAGACGGCGAAGGGACTTAATTATCCCAGTATTTACTTTTTATTTTATACATTTGTAATCTATATTTGGTAAAAACAGTAGTAAAGGGGATTCGAGATTTGGCTAATTCTCTTTTTCCTTAATTTCTGTTTTATAAAGGAAACAAACGGATATATCTGTTTCACAATTGTAGGCAACACTCTAACTTCATCACATTTTCAGTAAACTTGGTCCTGTTAAGATATTTAACGAGGATCGTGTCAACGATTACCCACAAAGTTGCAAAGTCTAGTCTCCACCTGTCACGTTGTCACAAGTAATTATTTGGAGCAGGCAAAGTTCGACGGACTTTGTCTAGACCGCTTCATCAATATTTTTTAATACAAATGCATAATAAATAATAACACTGGTAACATTTTGTGTGTTTTCTTGTTCGGTTCAGCAGTGGTAGTTTAGCGATTAGGGCGCTCGTTTAAGTCGTATAATCCAGGTTCGATCGCTGAGCCGGCACCACTTAACTTATAATTAGAATTATTTATCTATGAAATGTTTAACATTATTACACTAATATAAACAAATCGGTAGCCACAAAAAGGGGCAACCACATCAAATGTCTTGTATTGTGATTGCCAATCCACTTGCCAAGCGTGGCGATTAAGAAAACTTTTAGAAATAGGCCTATTTCCTTTACCATACTATTTATTATATATATATATATATATATACATATATATATATACATATATATATATATATACATATATATATATATATATATATATATATATATATATATATATATATATATATATATATATATATATATATATATATATATATATATATATATATACATATATATATATATATACATATATATATATATATATATATATATATACATATATATATATACATATATATATATATACATATATATATATACATATATATATATACATATATATATATATACATATATATATATATACATATATATATATATATATATACATATATATATATATACATATATATATATACATATATATATATACATATATATATATATATATATACATATATATATATACATATATATATATACATATATATATATATACATATATATATATATACATATATATATATACATATATATATATACATATATATATATATACATATATATATATACATATATATATATACATATATATATATACATATATATATATACATATATATATATACATATATATATATATATACATATATATATATACATATATATATATACATATATATATATACATATATATATATACATATATATATATACATATATATATATATATATACATATATATATATATATACATATATATATATATATACATATATATATATACATATATATATATACATATATATATATATACATATATATATATACATATATATATATATATACATATATATATATATACATATATATATATATATATATACATATATATATATACATATATATATATACATATATATATATATACATATATATATATACATATATATATATACATATATATATATATATACATATATATATATACATATATATATATACATATATATATATACATATATATATATATACATATATATATATATATATATATACATATATATATATATACATATATATATATATACATATATATATATATATATACATATATATATATACATATATATATATACATATATATATATATATACATATATATATATATACATATATATATATATACATATATATATATACATATATATATATACATATATATATATACATATATATATATATATATATACATATATATATATATACATATATATATATATACATATATATATATATATATACATATATATATATATATATATATATATATATATATATATATATACATATATATATATATATACATATATATATATATATACATATATATATATATATACATATATATATATATATACATATATATATATATATATACATATATATATATATATATATATATATATATATATATATATATATATATATATATATACATATATATATATACATATATATATATATACATATATATATATATACATATATATATATACATATATATATATATATACATATATATATATATACATATATATATATACATATATATATATACATATATATATATACATATATATATATATATATACATATATATATATATACATATATATATATATACATATATATATATATATATACATATATATATATATACATATATATATATATATATATATATACATATATATATATATATATATATATATATATACATATATATATATACATATATATATATATATATATATATACATATATATATATATACATATATATATATACATATATATATATACATATATATATATACATATATATATATATACATATATATATATACATATATATATATATACATATATATATATACATATATATATATACATATATATATATATACATATATATATATACATATATATATATACATATATATATATACATATATATATATATACATATATATATATACATATATATATATACATATATATATATACATATATATATATACATATATATATATACATATATATATATACATATATATATATACCGTTTTCCCGAAAATATCTTCGGTGGAAGGTGGGTCAAAGGGACTTAATTGTCTAGACTTGACCTCTGTCTACCCTTGTATTGGGAATTGCATTGATATTTATATTTATTATTTATTTGTATTAAAACTCATTGACTCGCAAATTTTGTTCAAAGAGATTTGAATTGCCTCTGGGCATAGCAAAGCTCTCGTTATATTATCCGATTACGAGATAATGTTGAAGCTCAGTAATTATTTGAATAATAATTTGAAGTGTTTTTATTTGATATGTAATTGTACGAAAATTATTACAAAAATATTTTGTGCTTCCACATCAGTATTTCAAATCTCTGGTAACAACGCTGGGAAAAAGGCTCTCGAGTCGGATAAGTGGAAAACGAAGTGTGGGATGACCCTCACGAGATGGACTTGCAAAATGTTGCGGAAAATCTATGGATACTGCAGCGTTCTTTGTGGAAACTTTGGGAGGCCTTTGATCAGCAGTGGACTCTTGATAGGGTGTAAAGAAGAAGAAGATGACCTAGAGCTTAAATTTATAAAGGTCGCATTGATCTTATTAGTTGAATAGTAGGTTCGTGGCCTGTGTGTGTAAACCGTATTTAATTATGTAATTAACCGTAATTAATCGGCGTTACTTTGACCGAAAACGAAACAAAGTGATTCGCGATAGCGGGGTTTGAAGGAATCAATCTTACTTTTCAAAATTGTGGGCGTGCTTCCATGCACGTTGAGCGAATAGTGAAGACAATGAAAATCTTCGTACAACCCTAACGGGGTTACTAAAGAGAACAGATCGCCAAGTGTGCGGCAAATGGCGCGAACGTTAAATACGTCTCGTTCTCACTTCGTCCCTTTCAAATACTAGAACCTTAGTTTTGTGCATTCAAAACCCAGGATCTCTATTTTCTCTTTTCTCTATTGTACACGTGTCTGAAACGTAACTAATGCCTGTAGTTTACATTAAATATAAACATTTATCAATTGAAATATGAATATCTATATAAGTATTCTGTACCGTAGACTTGGACACTGAGGGTTTCAATTAAAAGCACTCTCAGAATATTATTTTAAATGAAATAAATAATCACTTTTCTACACATTTTTGCTTCATGTTTTTGCTTCTCATTGTTTATTTTCATTAAATACTACTTTTAGTTAATGTAACGTAATTAAACATATATTATATATACATCTCATCTTACAATAATTCATGTAATTCTGTATCATCTGTAATGGCACATAACTCAGAACACTTTTGGTACCCTTCAATATGTACATGCTGCAGATGTTCTTTTTAAATAAATAATTAAAAAAGTAACGATGGCCGAGTGGTTGGGTGGTCGGAATATCGAGTCAAGAGACCCAAGTTAGATCCCCAGGTGGTAGGCTCGTACCAATGGGTTTTTCAAAAACTTATGTATGAATTACATCTTTGGCTTGGCGACGGGCTCACCACCTGTCTCGTTGTCCCGAAAATATTTTCGATGGAAGGAGGGTCGAAGGGACTTAATTGTCTAGACTAAACCTCTGTCTACCCTTGTATTGGGAATTGTGTGAAGATATTTATTTATTTATTTATTTATTTATTTATTTATTTATTTATTTATTTATTTATTTATTTATTTATTTATTTATTTATTTATTTATTTATTTATTTATTTATTTATTTATTTATTTATTTATTTATTTATTTATTTATTTATTTATTTATTTATTTATTTATTTATTTATTTATTTATTTATTTATTTATTTATTTATTTATTTATTTATTTATTTATTTATTTATTTATTTATTTATTTATTTATTTATTTATTTATTTATTTATTTATTTATTTATTTATTTATTTATTTATTTATTTATTTATTTATTTATTTATTTATTTATTTATTTATTTATTTATTTATTTATTTATTTATTTATTTATTTATTTATTTATTTATTTATTTATTTATTTATTTATTTATTTATTTATTTATTTATTTATTTATTTATTTATTTATTTATTTATTTATTTATTTATTTATTTATTTATTTATTTATTTATTTATTTATTTATTTATTTATTTATTTATTTATTTATTTATTTATTTATTTATTTATTTATTTATTTATTTATTTATTTATTTATTTATTTATTTATTTATTTATTTATTTATTTATTTATTTATTTATTTATTTATTTATTTATTTATTTATTTATTTATTTATTTATTTATTTATTTATTTATTTATTTATTTATTTATTTATTTATTTATTTATTTATTTATTTATTTATTTATTTATTTATTTATTTATTTATTTATTTATTTATTTATTTATTTATTTATTTATTTATTTATTTATTTATTTATTTATTTATTTATTTATTTATTTATTTATTTATTTATTTATTTATTTATTTATTTATTTATTTATTTATTTATTTATTTATTTATTTATTTATTTATTTATTTATTTATTTATTTATTTATTTATTTATTTATTTATTTATTTATTTATTTATTTATTTATTTATTTATTTATTTATTTATTTATTTATTTATTTATTTATTTATTTATTTATTTATTTATTTATTTATTTATTTATTTATTTATTTATTTATTTATTTATTTATTTATTTATTTATTTATTTATTTATTTATTTATTTATTTATTTATTTATTTATTTATTTATTTATTTATTTATTTATTTATTTATTTATTTATTTATTTATTTATTTATTTATTTATTTATTTATTTATTTATTTATTTATTTATTTATTTATTTATTTATTTATTTATTTATTTATTTATTTATTTATTTATTTATTTATTTATTTATTTATTTATTTATTTATTTATTTATTTATTTATTTATTTATTTATTTATTTATTTATTTATTTATTTATTTATTTATTTATTTATTTATTTATTTATTTATTTATTTATTTATTTATTTATTTATTTATTTATTTATTTATTTATTTATTTATTTATTTATTTATTTATTTATTTATTTATTTATTTATTTATTTATTTATTTATTTATTTATTTATTTATTTATTTATTTATTTATTTATTTATTTATTTATTTATTTATTTATTTATTTATTTATTTATTTATTTATTTATTTATTTATTTATTTATTTATTTATTTATTTATTTATTTATTTATTTATTTATTTATTTATTTATTTATTTATTTATTTATTTATTTATTTATTTATTTATTTATTTATTTATTTATTTATTTATTTATTTATTTATTTATTTATTTATTTATTTATTTATTTATTTATTTATTTATTTATTTATTTATTTATTTATTTATTTATTTATTTATTTATTTATTTATTTATTTATTTATTTATTTATTTATTTATTTATTTATTTATTTATTTATTTATTTATTTATTTATTTATTTTTTCTTCACACAATCAAGTATACTGGGTAGGCAGAGGTCTATACAATGTAGTTCTAAAGCTTATTTGGGACAACTTTACAGGTGGTGAGCGTATCACTCTTAATACAAGCTATCGGTGCTTTATCCTTAAATATTCATATTTATTCCCATGATTTGAGTATTACACATTTATATTCATCATACAAATGTTTTAATGATTTCTTGTATTTACGCGAATGCTTATTAAAAACGCGATGAAATCCGAAAATCATTTCATTTAAGATACAAATGTTTTGTTCGACTCAGCCCATGTCTTCGAATGCAGGGTCTCTAACGACTAGGCTATAGGGTCGTCAATATTTTTTATAATTTATACATTTGTCAACGATAAGAGTCACGACCGTCTAGTGGTTATGGTGGTGGTCAATACCAATGGTACCAGTACCAATGGGTATTACAAAAACATATGTACGAATTAAATCGGAGGCTTGGAATAAAGACGGCGAAGGGACTTAATTATCCCAGTATTTACTTTTTATTTTATACATTTGTAATCTATATTTGGTAAAAACAGTAGTAAAGGGGATTCGAGATTTGGCTAATTCTCTTTTTCCATAATTTCTGTTTTATAAAGGAAACAAACGGATATATCTGTTTCACAATTGTAGGCAACACTCTAACTTCATCACATTTTCAGTAAACTTGGCCCTGTTAAGATATTTAACGAGGATCGTGTCAACGATTACCCACAAAGTTGCAAAGTCTAGTCTCCACCTGTCACGTTGTCACAAGTAATTATTTGGAGCAGGCAAAGTTCGACGGACTTTGTCTAGACCGCTTCATCAATATTTTTTAATACAAATGCATAATAAATAATAACACTGGTAACATTTTGTGTGTTTTCTTGTTCGGTTCAGCCGTGGTAGTTTAGCGATTAGGGCGCTCGTTTAAGTCGTATAATCCAGGTTCGATCGCTGAGCCGGCACCACTTAACTTATAATTAGAATTATTTATCTATGAAATGTTTAACATGTTAGGATTACACTAATATAAACAAATCGGTAGCCACAAAAAGGGGCAACCACATCAAATGTCTTGTATTGTGATTGCCAATCCGCTTGCCAAGCGTGGCGATTAAGAAAACTTTTTAGAAATAGGCCTATTTCCTTTACCATACTTTTTATTACGTTATATATATATATATATATATATATATATATATATATATATATATATATATATATATATATATATATATATATATATATATATATATATATATATATATATATATATATATATATATATATATATATATATATATATATATATATATATATATATATATATATATATATATATATATATATATATATATATATATATATATATATATATATATATATATATCTGTAATTATCTTCAAATAATGTTATCTTTTCCAATACATTACAAAATCTTAAAAATATTAAATGAGCTTCAACAAATTGCAACGCTGTATGATATATAATTCGTACGAAATGGAAATGAAAGAGGCAAATATAAGTCAATTACTGCAAAAGAAAGATACCTTTTCACTTGTAAGTAATTCTAATAATGGTATTAAAACTAGTCACGATAGCCGAGTTGTTGGGTGGTCGGAATTTCGAGTCGAGAGACCCGAGTTCGATCCCCAGGTGGCAGTACCAATGAGTTTTTCAAAAACTTATGTACGAATTCCATCGTTGGCTTGGACATAAAGGCGGCGACAGGCTCACCACTTGTCACGTTTTCCCGAAAATATCTTCGGTGGAAGGTGGGTCAAAGGGACTTAATTGTCTAGACTTGACCTCTGTCTACCCCTGTATTGGGAATTGCGTGAAAATATTTATATTTATTATTTATTTGTATTAAAACTCATTGACTCGCAAATTTTGTTCAAAAGAGATTTGAATTGCCTCTGGGCATAGCAAAGCTCTCGTTATATTATCCGATTACGAGATAATGTTGAAAGCTCAGTAATTATTTGAATAATAATTTGAAGTGTTTTTATTTGATATGTAATTGTACGAAAATTATTACAAAAATATTTTGTGCTTCCACATCAGTATTTCCAAATCTCTGAAGTAGCAACGCTGGGGAAAAAGGCTCTCGAGTCGGATAAGTGGAAAACGAAGTGTAGGATGACCCTCACGAGATGGACTTGCAAAATGTTGCGGAAAATCTATGGATACAGCAGCGTTCTTTGTGGAGAGCTTTGGGAGAGGCCTTTGATCAGCAGTGGACTCTTGATAGGGTGTAAAGAAGAAGAAGATGACCTAGAGCTTAAATTTATCAAAGGTCGCATTGATCTTATTAGTTGAATAGTAGGTTCGTGGCCTGTGTGTGTAAACCGTATTTAATTATGTAATTAACCGTAATTAATCGGCGTTACTTTGACCGAAAGAAAACGAAACAAAGTGATTCGCGATATGGCAGGTTTGAAAGATAATCTTAGCACTAAAATTAATAAGGGCGTGCTTCACGCACGTTGAGCGAATGAGTGAAGACAATGAAAATCTTCAGGCACAACCCCTAACGGGGTTACTAAAGAGAACAGATCGCCAAGTGTGCGGCAAATGGCGCGAACGTTAAATACGTCTCGTTCTCACTTCGTCCCTTTCAAATACTAGAACCTTAGTTTTATTAGCATTCAAACAGAGATCTCTATTTTCTCTTTTCTCTATTGTACACGTGTCTGAAACGTAACTAATGCCTGTAGTTTACATTAAATATAAACATTTATCAATTGAAATATGAATATCTATATAAGTATTCTGTACCGTAGACTTGGACACTGAGGTTTCAATTAAAAAGCACTCTCAGAATATTATTTTAAATGAAATAAATAATCACTTTTCTACACATTTTTGCTTCATGTTTTTGCTTCTCATTGTTTATTTTCATTAAATACTACTTTTAGTTAATGTAACGTAATTAAACATATATTATATATACATCTCATCTTACAATAATTCATGTAATTCTGTATCATCTGTAATGGCACATAACTCAGAACACTTTTGGTACCCTTCAATATGTACATGCTGCAGATGTTCTTTTTAAATAAATAATTAAAAAAGTAACGATGGCCGAGTGGTTGGGTGGTCGGAATATCGAGTCAAGAGACCCAAGTTAGATCCCCAGGTGGTAGGCTCGTACCAATGGGTTTTTCAAAAACTTATGTATGAATTACATCGTTGGCTTGGCGACGGGCTCACCACCTGTCTCGTTGTCCCGAAAATATTTTCGATGGAAGGAGGGTCGAAGGGACTTAATTGTCTAGACTAAACCTCTGTCTACCCTTGTATTGGGAATTGTGTGAAGATATTTATTTATTTATTTTATTTATTCATTATTTCATTATTGTATTTAACAAAAAGTGAATAAGACGGCGAGGCTCACCACCTGTCGCATTATCCCAAATAGGCTCCGGTGAAATGTGGATGAAACAAACTTGAACAATCTCTGTCTACCTAGTATTGGGAATATTAGTGAAGATATTATTTGTTATATTTTATAATATAATGTTATACAATGGGTTTTTTATTATTACGTTATAATGTATTAGTTTAATACCGATTAAATTAATTGTTAAATAATAGGAATTGTTTCTATGTTAAACTGAGTGCCTATTTACATTTGTACCAATGCACTAAGCGCTATTAGATAATAATCCAAAGAGGAAACATGTTACGGATTTTACGATGTCTCTAGGGAAATCAACGAAGAAAATCATTCAGGGCCAACTAAAAACGTAGTGAATAATATTTAGTTAATTTACGACTAAGAATATTTGATAACCAAATCCAATATTAAGTTACCCTTTGCTTAATATTAAATTATGTTATTAGATAGATGTCACGCTAGCCGAGCTGTTGGGTGATCAGAATTCGAGTCAAGAGACCCGATCTCGATCCCCAGGTGGTAGGCTCGTACGAATGGGTTTTTACAAAAACTTAACTTATACTTAATTTATATCATTATACTTACGTACGAATTATATCATTGGACAAAGTGACGGTGACAGCCTTACCACTTGTCACGTAGTCCCTAAAAAATCTTGGGTGTAAGGTGAGTCTAAAGGATTTAATTGTCTAGACTAAACCTCTGTCTACCCTTGTATTGGGAATTGTGTGAAGATATTTATTTATTTATTTATTTATTTATTTATTTATTTATTTATTTATTTATTTATTTATTTATTTATTTATTTATTTATTTATTTATTTATTTATTTATTTATTTATTTATTTATTTATTTATTTATTTATTTATTTATTTATTTATTTATTTATTTATTTATTTATTTATTTATTTATTTATTTATTTATTCAATGTTTAAGATTGCAGGATAACAGTTATATAAACAAATCGGTGCCAGGCAACCACATCAAATGTCTTGTATTGTGATCACCAATCCGCTTGCTAAGCGTGGCAATTAAGAAAACTTTTAGGGTTAAGCCTATTTCCTGTTGCGTAATTTTTTATTACCTTATAAGTACATTATATTTGTTATTATTTTCAAATAATGTAATCCTTTCCAATACACTACTAAATGTAACAAAAAAATAAATGAGCTTCAACAAATTGAAATGCCGTATGATATCTTATTTCGTACGCAATGGAAATGAAAGAGGCAAATATAAGTCAATTACTGCAAAAGAAAGATACCTTTTCACTTGTAAGTAATTTTAATAATGGTATTGAAACTCATATCTCGCAAATTTTGCTCAAAGAGATTTGAAGTGCCTCTGGGCATAGCAACGCTTTTGTGATATTATCCGATTACGACATAATGTTGAAAGCTCAGTAATTATTTGAATAATAATTTGAAGTGCTTTTTATTTCATATGTAATTGTACGAAAATTATTACAAAAATATTTTGTGCTTCCACGTCTGTATTTATAATTCGCTGAAGTAGCAACGCTGGGGAAAAAAGGTTCTCTAGTGGGAGAAGTGGCAAACGAAGTGTAGGATGACCTTCAGCTTTGGGGAAGGTCTATCTTCAGAATTGGACTCTTGATAGGCTGCAAAGTAGAAGAAGACGGCCGAGAGCTTAAATTTATAAAAGATCGGATTTATCTTATTAGTTGAATAGTAGGTTCGTGGCCCGTTCGTAGCCTACAGCTAGGATAGAAAATCGTATTAAATTTTGTAATTAATCATAATTAATCTGCGTTTCTTTGGCTGATCGAAAACGAAACGAAGTGATTCGCGATATGACATATTTGAAAGATGATCTTAGCACGAAATTTAATAAGGGTGTGCTTCGAAGGTTTAGGCACGATGAGCGAATGAGTGAAGACAGTGAAAACCTTCATGCACAATCTCTAACGGTGTAGTAAGAAAGAACAGATCGACAAATACCAGAACCTTAGTTTTATTATCATTCAAACGCTGATCTTTATTTTTAATCGGTTATTTTACATTCCTCTGGTGTACACGTGTATGAAACGTAATTAATGCCTGCAGCTTACATTTATTATATACATTTATCTATTAAAATATGAATATCTATATAAAGTATAGTGTACCGTTGGCTTGGACCATAAGATTTAATTTTTTTTTTAATTCACATAATAATATTATAAATGTATATATATATATATAAATAATAAATAAATATCTTCACGCAATTCGCAATACAGGGGTAGACAGAGGTCTAGTCTAGACAATTAAGTCGACCACCCAACCACTCGGCTATCAGGATTCTTGTCATTGACAAATGTATAAATTATAAAAAAATATTGACGACCATGCGTAATAAGAAGATACGGGCTGAGTCGAACAAATCATTTGTATCTTAAATAAAACGCTTTTCGGATTTTATCGCGTTTTTAATTTGTTTTAACAATCTAGTTAAAACAAATTAAAAACGCGATAAAATCCGAAAATCGTTTTATTTAAGATACAAATGATTTGTTCGACTCAGCCCGTATCTTCTTATTAGGCTATAGGTCGTCAATATTTTTTATAATTTATACATTTGTCAATGACAAGAATCCCGATAGCCGAGTGGTTCAACCTGCAGGAAGCTCGTACGAAGACTAATTCAATTTTCATGTTGTGTTTAATTTATATCCGAGATTTTTGCTTTTCTGAGAATATCTTCATTGCATAATTTTTTATCTTCACACAATTACATATACTGGGTAGGCAGAGGTATATACAATGTAGTTCTAAAGCTTATTTGGGACAACGTTACAGGTGGTGAGCGTCTTAATATCCAAGCTATCGGTGTTTTATCCTTAAATATTCATATTTACATCCATGACTAGAGTATTACACATTTATATTCATTATACAAATGTTTTAATGATGTTAAAATCCGAAAATCGTTTTATTTAAGACACAAATGATTTGTTCGACTCAGCCCGTATCTTCTTATTAGGCTATAGGTCGTCAATATTTTTTTATAATTTATACATTTGTCAACGACAAGAATCACGATAGCCGAGTGGTTGGGTGGTCGGAATTTCAAGTCAAGAGACCCGAGTTCGATTCTCAAGTGGCTGTACCAATGGGTTTTTACAAAAACTTATGTACGAATTATATCGTTGGCTTGGATATAAAGACCGCGATGGGCGCACCACCTGTCATGTTGTCCCGAAAATATCTTCAGTGGAAAGTGGGTCAAAGGGACTTAATTGTCTAGATTAGACCACTGTCTTCCCCTGTTTTGGGAATTGCGTGAAGATATTTACTTATTTATTTTTTACTTTATACATTTGTAATATATATTTGGTAAAAACAGTAGTAAAAGGTATTCGAGATTTGACTAATTCTCTTTATCCCTAATTTCTGTTACATAAAGGAAACAAACGGATATATCTGTTTCACAATTGTAGGCAACACTCTAACTTCATCACATTTTCAGTAAACTTAGCCCTGTTAAGATAATTAACGAGGATCGTGTCAACGATTAACCACAAAGTTGCAAAGTCCGCCTCAAAACCACTCGACCCACTAATTGTCCCGAAAATATCTTCGGTGGAAGGTGGGTCAAAGGGACTTAATTGTCTAGACTTGACCTCTGTCTACCCCTGTATTGTAAAGGGAAGGATATATATATATATAATATATATATATATACATATATATATATATATGCTATATATATATATATATGTATATGTATATATATATATATATGTATATATATATATATGTATATGTATATATATATATATGCTATATATATATATATAAATACATAAGTAAATACCTTCACGCAATTCCCAAAACAGGGGAAGACAGTGGTCTAGTCTAGACAATTAAGTCGACCACCCAACCACTCGGCTATCAGGATTCTTGTCATTGACAAATGTATAAATTATAAAAAATATTAACGACCTATAGCCTAATAAGAAGATACAGGCTGAGTCAAGACAAATCATTTGTATCTTAAATAAAACGCTTTTCGGATTTTATCGCGTTTTTAATTTGTTTTAACAATCTAGTTAAAACAAATTAAAAACGCGATAAAATCCGAAAATCGTTTTATTTAAGATACAAATGATTTGTTCGACTCAGCCCGTATCTTCTTATTAGGCTATAGGTCGTCAATATTTTTTTATAATTTATACATTTGTCAATGACAAGAATCCCGATAGCCGAGTGGTTGGGTAGTCGGAATTTCAAGTCAAGAGACCCGAGTTCGATTCTCAAGTGGCTGTACCAATGGGTTTTCTAAAACCTATGTACTAATTATATCGTTGGCTTGGTCATAAAGACGGCGACGGGCTCACCACCTGTCACGTTGTCCCGAAAATATCTTCGGTGGAAGGTGGGTCAAAGGGACTTAATTGTCTAGACTTGACCTCTGTCTACCCCTGTATTGGGAATTGCGTGAAGATATTTATATTTATTTATTTATTTATGAAATGTTTAAGATTGCAGGATAACAGTTATATAAACAAATCGGTGCGAGGCAGCCACATCAAATGTCTTGTATTGTGATCACCAATCCGCTTGCTAAGCGTGGCAATTAAGAAAACTTTTAGGGTTAAGCCTATTTCCTGTAGCGTATTATTATCTTATAAGTACATTAAATTTGTTATTATTTTCAAATTATGTAATCTTTTCCAATACACTACTAAATGTAACAAAAAAATAAATGAGCTTCAACAAATTGAAACGCCGTATGATATCTTATTTCGTACTAAATGGAAATGAAAGAGGCAAATATACGTCAATTACTGCAAAAGAAAGATACCTTTTCACTTGTAAGTAATTTTAATAATGGTATTGAAACTCATATACTCGCAAATTTTGCTCAAAAGAGATTTGAAGTGCCTCTGGGCATAGCAACGCTTTTGTGATATTATCCGATTACGACATAATGTTGAAAGCTCAGTAATTATTTGAATAATAATTTGAAGTGCTTTTTATTTCATATGTAATTGTACGAAAATTATAACAAAAATATTTTGTGCTTCCACGTCTGTATTTATAATTCGCTGAAGTAGCAACGCTGGGGAAAAAAGGTTCTCTAGTGGGAGAAGTGGCAAACGAAGTGTAGGATGACCTTCACGAGATGGACTTGCAAATTGTTGCGGGAAATCGATCGATGCTGCAGCGCTCTTTGTGGAGAGCTTTGGGAAGGCCTATGTTCAGACTTGGACTCTTGATAGGCTGTAAAGACGGCCTAGACCTTAAATTTATAAAAGATCGGATTTATCTTATTAGTTGAATAGTAGGTTTCGTATTGGTTAGCCTACAGCTAGGATAGAAAATCGTATTAAATTTTGTAATTAATCATAATTAATCTGCGTTTCTTTGGCTGATCGAAAACGAAACGAAGTGATTCGCGATATGACATATTTGAAAGATGATCTTAGCACGAAATTTAATAAGGGTGTGCTTCGAAGGTTTAGGCACGATGAGCGAATGAGTGAAGACAGTGAAAATCTTCATGCAAAATATCTAATGGGGTAGCAAGAAAGAACAGATCGACAAGTGTGCGGCAAGTGGCGCGAGCATTACATACATTTCGTTCTCACTTCTTCGCTTCCAAATACCAGAACCTTAGTTTTATTATCATTCAAACGCTGATCTTTATTTTTAATCGGTTATTTTACATTCCTCTGGTGTACACGTGTATGAAATGTAATTAATGCCTGCAGCTTACATTTATTATATACATTTATCTATTAAAATATGAATATCTATATAAAGTATAGTGTACCGTTGGCTTGGACCATAAGATTTAATTTTTTTTTAAATTCACATAATAATATTATAAATGTATATATATATATATGATATGTAATGAATATATAATATCTAGTTGATATACATGTGGACACGCGTGTCGCTTCCGGCAACAAGGTGAACAGTGTCCTGACTACGTTAGTCCAAAGGCAAGGCGTAGTGAAAAATGCGCGCCTTGCTTATGAATTGATGTCATACATTAATTTGTATTTATTGGGAATTCGACTAACAAAGTGCATGTATTGTATTCAGTCTTTGAAAATTACTAACCCTAACTAACATTATTAATGCGAAAGCATTTATTGATAGTTTATTTTATGTGATAGCTGTAATTTCTTAACCACTAAATGTGTTTTAAATAAGTATTAAAGTTATTTCGACAATACAAAGCTACATAATCAGCGAGTGACATACGCTATATGTTTTAATTGTAAATCCCTTCTAAAATTACAACAGTGTAACCCAAGGTAAACATTGTCTAAAAAGTAATTATATGATGTGCACCTTTCACCAAAATTTTTTTTTTGAGGAACATTAAAAAATTCAGATAAAAGTCAGTAAAAAGACAGAAAATTACAAATTCAACAGATGCATGTTTGAACAGTGGCTCGGATGTAAGAGTATTGCCACGGTACGGCAGGGGTAGCGGGTTCGGATTCCTCCCGTATCAGCTCTCAAATCTCTTTAATTTAATAATAAAGGCTACTTAAAAACATGTATAAATACGTTATCAGTGACATTTAACGTCGCCGTAACGTTTTAACGTTTACGAGATAGCATCACTTTGAATCAAATCAGGCCAGGGTCCACACTGCGGCAATTAATCTTCATGTATCTGATCAAACGATATTTATGCATAGTTAATTACGCAATCAATTACACCGCTTTGAGCTTTCTTATTCAGCTCTGGATGTTATTAAAAAATAAAAAGGCATTAAGACAAATTCCTTCAATTTTGGTAATAAAGCAAGTTATACTAACTTTTACAGAAAGTAATGTTATAAATGTATATATATATATATG